>JACEEZ010014804.1:161818-164318 GCA_016584305.1 Chionoecetes opilio
ATTATCTTGCAGCGTATTCCTACAAAGAAAAGTGTTAGCGATAAAGAGTAAATTAAGTAAGCACGTTATTATCAAGGAATATTCAACCTTACCACCAGCGCTCATTAAGGTGAATATTGCCTGAAGGCCGTGAATATAATGATGGTGGTGATGGTGGTGGTGGTGGTGGTTTGCTCTTTCAAGACCAAAATTTTTCACATAATATAACAAAAATTCTTAAATATTAAATTTCTTTACATAATTTTTCATCGATATTTTTTCCCTAATTAGGTTTATCACAAAAATGGGCTTTTCCCTTTTTATCCTAATACGTTAACGCCCTTTATCAACATGGTTATGTAATGATGAGAGAGAGAGAGAGAGAAGAGAAGAGAGAGAGAGAGGGAGAGAGAGGAGAGAGAGGAGAGAGAAGAGAGAGGAGAGAGGAGAGAGAGGATGACGAGAGGAGGAGGAGAGAGAGAGAGAGAGAGAGAGAGAGAGAGATAGCCAACACAACATACTCACACTCTCTCTCTCATACACATCGTCATCATAATCATATGTTCTATTTTTATACTTGAACATTTTTAAACAAATTGTTGACCCACACACACACACACACACACACACACACACACACACAACACACACACACACACACACACACACACACACACACACACACACACACACACACACACACCACACACACACACACCCACACACACCACACACACACACACACACACACACACACACACACACACACACACACACACACACACACACACAACACACACACACACACACACACACACCACACACACACACACACACACACACACACACCACACACGTAGATAGAAAGAGTTGGCACATCTACACAAAACAAGCGACGTAGATGGAGTTTAGGCCACGTCGACCAAAAGGCGCGCGTGATTGGCATTATTCAAGTACTGACATGCCAAGGGCCATGTTGCATCATGTAAGTACATACATCATATGAAGCTACTCTGCCTCAGCTATCACTCTCCTAGTATACAACTACTCGTACGTGCTGTTCTTCAACGATGTGTACTTGACTCTGGTTTTGACTCTTGATATATTATTGATATGATGTTGCTATAAACCCTATTGGAGAGTTACGGGAAGCAGCTCTAATGAGGACGATAAAACATATCAGAGTAAAGGTTGTAAAGAAAAGAAAAAAGAAAGAAAGAAAGAAAAAATGTCAAGCCTTACCGTAGATAACAATATAGTCGCCAGCTGCAATAATGTCCCCAGCTGCCAAATATTACGAATTATAGCATCACTACTGCTGTGTATGTGCCACTGAAGATGATACACAGTAGTTTATATCATGACTGTATAATATATCCTGTTTCAGCGTTGTTTTATGCTTTGTATCTGCAAGTATATACGGTTTCAAATTTCGCTACGCGTTTTTTTTTCGGGTGACGACGACAGCTGGAGAACACTCAGTACATAAACACTTGATGGCGACCTTAGTGTAGTCCCGTTAACAACGTCGCCACTCGGTTAAATTTTTGTAATTTGTTTAATGTTCATTTATAGCCATAATATGACACAGATGAAGACACAAAATGACACAGACTCTCCAGATAGCCTCTTCTAACTTTCCTGAAATCATGGATGTAGAAATGTAAGTATTAACGCCACCACACGTCTGTAAATAAAAAAAAAACCCGTTGTCCTGGCGACTTTAGTGTTATCTACGGTAAAGGAAAAGACAGCTTTAGAAATAGCATGTCAATGGTCTTTAACAAGAACCAGCCTGCTAGTCTCGGTCGTGGCAGTCAGGGTGGTAATAGCAGAGGACTGAAGTGGTCAAATGAGACAGTTAAGAAGGGCCTTCAGCTGAGGTTTGCTTGTGGGTCAACAGGTTATGATTTGCTTTTGCAACAAAAGCAGTCCCTACCTTCCTTTCGGTCACTGAGGAGAAGACTTGAGTGTGTTAGTATGGAACCCGGTATATTAGAAGAAGTATTTTCAGTTTTACAAATAAAGGTTACTGCAATGAAACCAGAAGAGAGGGAGTGTTGCTTAATTTTAGATGAAATGTGCATTCCAGCGGGTCTCCTTGACCGATCGTCAAGCTGTTTGAGGGGTGACGTAACACTTCCTGAACACAGTGGTACAGCAACTGATGCACTTGTCTTCATGCTAGGGGGAATTACTACAAGGTGCAAACAGATAGTGGCATACTATTTTACTGGATACAGTGTCAAGGGGGAAACCTTAAAACCTGTTGTTCTGGAAATAGTAACACGAGCAAAGGGTATTGGCTTGCATGTTAGGGCTGGTACGTCAGACATGGGCAGTGCAAACCGGGGCCCTTCTGCATAGCTTTGGTATTAATTGTTCACGGCACTGCAGAGCAGTAAACAAAATTCCTCATCCATCTAGCAATAATGAATTTATTTTCTTCATGATGATTGTTTGCATGTATTCGAGAAAGCAGAGAAAATATTTAGAGAAAGTGAAAAGAGCTTAGCAAAGA
>JACEEZ010014804.1:169318-222948 GCA_016584305.1 Chionoecetes opilio
AGCATTACCCTAAGATCGGTGGTAATAATGAGCTGCAAGCTCGCTCCGGAAGAGTGAAACTGGCGATCGCCCCTGGCGATAGCAAGTTCAGAAATTTTAGTTTAGTTCTACGTTTCAACAAGAATATAATTAACATAGATCAATAAAATTTTCCTGAAACAGCATAAAAAATGATGAACATGGGGGAGGGGAGGGGTTTAAGTCTTTGGGGGGTAGGAAGGAGGAAGGGAGTGGACAAATGTGGGTAATAATGAGCTCCAAGCTCGCTCCGGGAGGGTGAAACTGGCGATCGTTAGTCAGTTTACGTGGACAAAACCATGGGTGAATGACACAAACACACGCACGCACACACACACACACGGCAAGGTAACATAAACCCGTCCCTTCATTTTTGCCGTGTCCCTTCCGTCCCTGCCCCACTCCGTCAGACAGGTGTCCTATTTACCTGACGGCGCCGACAGGTAAAATGATCCCCGCTAAGGTGTGAGGGGATGTCTCCTGCCCCTCAAACAACATGTATTATCCTGTTCTTTTTTCCTTTCTCTTCCTATATTTGCTAACTCCCTTAATGCTTTTCTCTGTCATCGTTTTTCCTTTTTCTTCCTTAAATTTTTTAACCACACAACTCTTTTCTCTGTCACTTCTGTCTTTTACGCCGCCGCCACCATCACTGCACACACGAAAATCTAATAATTTATTGGAATATAATGTATGAAAAATATGTTCTTACCCTCTCTTTCTTGACTTGGCCTTCTTCTTTTCTAATGGGTTTTTTTCTAATATTCGTGTTGTTGGTATTGCTTTCCTGTACCTGTCATTGTCTTTTCTTTGTTTTTTCACTTTTTTCTTCCTTCTTTCCTTCTTTTTTTAGTTTTTTTAATCATTTTCATGTTGCTGTGTTCATGTTGTCTCTGTCTCTCTGTATCTGTATTTTGGTCTTTTCATTGTTTCTTATCTCTCTCCTGTTCTTCTTTCCTTCCTTCCTTCCTTACTTCCTATCCTCCTTCCTTCCTTCCTTCCTTCCTTCCTTCCTTCCTTCCTTCCTTCCTTCCTTCCTTCCTTCCTTCCTTCCTTCCTTCCTTCCTTCCTTCCTTCCTATCTTCTCTTCTTCCTTCCTTCCTTCCTATCTTCCTTCCTTCTCTCTTCCCTTTCCTCTAGTTACTCCTGTTTCATACACGGGAAACCAGACTAACTTACCTTGATCTGAGAATTGATTTGTTTCATAAATATATGCTAATTAGAGGCTAGGCGAGGAGGGTGTGCTTCTTGATGGTACAAGAGACTTTGACTTTGACTTTTTATTAGCCTTTGTAACATAATATCATAGTTCTTATACAATATTGTATGTGAAGCCCAGGTCTGTTGAGCCGAAGCTCTTATACAGACCTAATTTCCTATAAATTCTAGCAAGCAGACGGGAGCTAAAGGCCACCGCCTTTACAGCAGAAATATATTCCTATGACAGGAAAATAAAGTACATACTATGCATACTTATAGACAAACATAAATACAGATGCAGTTTCTTTGTACAGAAAAATAAAACACATAATGTATATGACTATATACATACATACACGCTTATTTATACATTCGAAGACACACGTATACCACATACACATACATTTATACCCACAAGGTCCCACATACATCTAATATACTATAGGAGTAGCCGTGTGTCTGTGTGTGTGTGTGTGTGTCTGTCTGTCTATCTGTCTGTCTGTTTTGGGTACCCGAAACTGTAAATTCAATTTTGATGACAGTAGGCTCAAAAAATCGCAAATAAATCGTAGGTGGTAAACGGCTCAGTCCCATATCGATTGATTAATTTTGAAGGGGGGTTTTGTGCTAAAAACACTTTAAAAGTATTAGATTACAGGAAAAACTCTGCGGTAACGTCTTGCCGCATTCCACAGACTCAGTAGACTCATGGACGTTTGTGTGCGTGTGCGAGTGTGTGTGTGTGTGTTGGAATCACACGGAACACAAAGGGTTTGAATCACACGAAACGTGGTCTACCCCGAGGCACTTTGACCAGTGACCAACGACAGCAACAACACGATTGGAGTTTGCAATCACATGTTGTCTAATATATACTACTACTACAAACATCAATACGTGGGTCCGAAAGGCCCAAAAGCACTTGTATACATCTATGCACAAAATGCGTACATACATAAACACACGCACACATGCACATTTACATACACATACATACATACATATATACATACATATACACATGCATACACATACATATACATACATATATACATACATACATACTGTACATGCACATACACACATACACACATACATGCACATACACATACACACATGCACAAACATTTGCAGCTGTGGTATTAAGACCATGCATATGAGTAATATCAGTATATGAATATATGTGAAAATAGAAGAGATAAACTTTCTGTTTATCTCTTCTATTTTCACATATATTCATATACTGATATTACTCATATGCATGGTCTTAATATAGTTTTTATTTCGCTGGTATCTATTTATCAAATGTTGTTTAGCATTGTACTTGAAAGAAGACAATGAAAGGGAATTTCTGAGATTTTCTGGTAAATCATTCCAGTATCTGACCCCCCGTGTACCTATGTTTTGTTGGGCATGTGTGGTTCTGCACCGTGGGATTCTTAGGCAAAATGGTCTTCTGCCGCCATCATGTGCTGTGTATTGGAAACAATTGTCAGAGTATGTGTTTAGGGAATTAAGACATATATAAATGCTTGCAAGAACAATATGTCACATACTTTTAACAGCTTATTGTTATAAAAGAGAGGGTCAGTAGGGTCACATTTTGATCTGTAGAACATTATCCTGACTACTTTCTTTTGAGCAAGAAACAGGTGATCAATTTAGGTCTTGTAGGCTCCGCCCCAGATAGCTGCACAATATAATAAATGTGGGTATATTAATGATATATATATATATATATATAAATCTTTTTTTCTTAATGCATGCAGTGGTAAGACAATTTCTTATTTTCTATAAAATCCCTGTTAGCCTGGACACTTTAGTACATAGGTCACTTATATGTGATTTCCATAATACTTTACTGTATGATTATCCCTAAAAACTTGAATTCATGAACTTGTATTGAGGAGAAGTTTTCCATTATAATAGTAATATGTGTTGTGTTGGTCATTAAAGGGCTGGAGACCATGAAGCACGATTTGGAAGTATTTAAAGACAATTTTTACTTCTCAGCCAATCAGACACATGTTGTAATTCTACATTAAGGGTTTTTTCAATCACTTTTAAATATTTTCCTTTTGCATATATCGTGGTGTCATCAGCATAAAGAAGAAATTCCAATCTATCAGTGCAAGGAATAATGTCATTTATATATATCAAAAACGAAACTGGGCCTAATATTGATCCATGTGGCACACCACGGCAGATGGACTTTTGTGTAGATGGAAAGCTATTGTACACAGTGTATTGTTTTCTATAACTCGGATAGCTTGTAAACCATTTATGTGCTGGCCCTCGAAATCCATAGACTTTAACATTTTCTAACAGTACTGCGTGAGATATAGAATCAAAAGCTTTTGTTAAATCACAGTATACTGATATTTGATGTTCCTTGCAATCTACTGCATTATATATACTGTTGCATAGTTGATGTACAGCTAGCTGAGTACTGTGATTTGGTCGGAAACCATGCTGAAGGTCAGTTAAAAGTGAAAATTTAGACAGATAAATAATCAACTACTCAATTTACAACAATTTTTTGAAATATTTTGCTAAGGCTTGGTAAGATAGAAATGGGTCGATAATTACCATGCATAGACTTAATACCCTTCTTAAATACAGGAACTATTTTAAGAACTTGTAAGTGTTTTGGGAAAATACCTTCTTTAAACGATCTATTGATTATATGCTCTAAGAAAGGAGAAATTACGTTACTGCATTGTTTTATAGCTGTTATGCTTATGTCATGAAATCAAGGTATAGCTACGTTAAGATTCTGTACAACAGATTCAATTTCTTTACTTGATGTTGGTCGAAGATAAAATGAAAAGGAAACAGGTTCTGGCAGGTATTGCTTAAATAAATCATTATGATCAGTGTTCTGGGCTGGTTGTGGAACAGTATTACAAAAATACTCATTAATGCAATGGCAATATCTTTGTTATTAGTAATAGCTTTATTCTGGAAGGTTATGGATGAAGGGAGTTTACGATGCTCTTTACCCATAAGATTGTTTACTATATATATCCCATATTTTTTTAGAATCTCCTGCTTGTTGTTTTAACTTTTGTTTATAAGGGTTTTCTTTGGCTGCTCTTATTACACCGGTCAAAGTATTTCTATATTGTTTGAATGTTTTTCATAGATGAGTGGCCACTTTGCGTATAGTCTGTGGAGCTTATTTCGATACTTGATAGAATTTCTAATTGCAGCAGTTATAAGTTTTACCAAGATGTTTTTCTTTCACTACAACCTGTTTTACTGGAAAATGCTTATTGTAAAGAGACAAGAACTTTTCTGTATATGAATCGAAGCTCTGATTGACATCTGTATTAAGTAATTCTAATTACCAGTTATAATTATTTAGATCATCTTTAAATGCTGTAGTGCTATCTGTGTCAATAATTCTTTTCGAAAACGTGACAAGTGAACAAAGTGTCTGTGCTGAGGGCCGAGAAAAAATGCTGAAAACAGGGAAATGGTCGCTGATGGAGGTGTACGTTGTGCCACTTTCTTGATAGTTAAGGCAATTATTTGTCCATATATGGTCTATTACTGAGGCAAATATTCCAGTAACTCTAGTTGGCTTATTTATAGTATAATATAATGAATTACAGTAAAACAAGTTAATGAGACTATTGACGTTATTATCATTATGCTTCAAAAGGTTTACATTGAAGTCACCCATGATGTAACAATTAAGTTTAAGCTTGAATAACAAATCCAGGATGTATTCAGTGGAAGTTAGAAACTCAGGAAAGCTTGCATTAGGGGGCCTATAGATCATCCCAATTACAAATTTAAATGGCTGGGTAACTTCAAGAAATATAGATTCTATGTGCGGTAGTTGAAGACAAGCGTCATTTAACAAGATTCCTTGAAACTGTTTGTGTAGGAATATTGCTACACCTCCACCTTGCGTAGACTTATTTGTAAAGAAAGCATTGTAATTAATTATGCTATAAATTTGACATATATCATCATTTAAACGGGTTTCACAACATCCAATAAAATCAAATTCAACACCAGATGGACATATGCATTGTTCTAAAAAAGTTTCTAAATGTAGCGGTATGCTGCTAATATTGTAGGAAAATAATTTGATGGAATTGCTATTAGATAACTTGTCTAAATCGTAAATCATCACAAAAGTAATAATTACAAAAAAAATCAGGATCTGATAGATCACCCTCAATATTTCTAACAAAAATTTGTCACTATCAGTGTCAGTCAGTTATCACTTCTAACATATTTGTATATATAATTTGCATAACTATTACTATTGAATTACAACTATTATCACACAAGTGTAACAAGTATTATAACTTCCATACAGGATATTTTCATATACTTAACATCAAATGAACCAGTGTATTTTTAGGAATATTATAAACATATAATTATATATATATATATGCAATGTGTATATAATTGTATGTATATCTCTCCTGCCATGTTCCACAGTGAGAATCAGTGACAGCTTGCATTCTCTTAGCTCAAGCCAAGTAGGTCACAGGACAAATGTATAGCTATCAGCATTAAGTTAGGTTCAACGACCTTCGTAACGGAGGCGAGAAGCGGTTGGAAGACGGGAGAAAACGGCAGAAGGCCTCGGACAACAGCACTATCAGGACGCACCGCTCACGCGCCCCTACAATACTTACTGGTTGTGTTCACGACATCACTGTACTGGTTGTAATATCTCTACACTCCTTATTGGACTTTAAATAAATGTGTACCAAACTGGACGTACATATTTAGCTCAGCCCAAATATAGTCTCTACAAATATACCGACTTATAAATGGTGGCTCACGCGGTGTGAATTAAGACACCCACGCAAATCTACAAGCCTCTACAAGAGTAACTAACTCTGGCCTTTCCACGTCTACCAGATTATACGCCGATCTTCATCAAACAACCACAATGTCAACCAACCAGTTAACATCCACAACCACAACCACAACCAAGCCGCAACACAATCTACAAGAATCTACAAGTCTACAAGCAGGACATACAGCAACATTCATTCTCCATAAAAGAGAGAGTGAGGCAGATACACTTAAAGCAGCTCAGCACATTCCGCGGAGCAAGAGGTCGCCGCATCAACACTGCCACCCAACCCCCACTGCCAGGCAACGACATCTCAGCTAACCACCACTACGTATCATCCGCCCCGGATACGCAACACAGATCTTCTCATCATGGCCCAACGCAACTCAACTACCAGCCCCTCCCACCACTTAGTACCCTCAAGCAACAAAGCAACACAAAACCCTTCTCCCCCCGGACAGAAACACAACCACCAGCCCCCACCACCGCCCATAACACCCTCTGTCTCCGAGCGCTTAGTGCTAACTCAGTTCCCCACTCCGCCCAGACCACAGCGTCCTTCCCACTCACCACTACACCACTACTCACCACTACACGGTCTCACCACTACACATCACATTACGAACGACCTATATGAACCTGTACAACACACACATATCTTCGGCAGCCACCCACAGCATCACGGCATGACCCGGCGCAACACCGATACCTTCGCAACACAACCACCAGCCCCCCACCCAGCACCCCACACCGGCTGCGCCCTTGAAGCTCACTACAGCCACCACACGTCCCACACTACGGACTTGAGCGCGCGGCGCAACACCACAACGGCCTGAGTATATTTTATCCATATTTCATATTTGTATATGTATATGTTATTGTCCAAACGAGCGAAGCGAGCTTGGACACCTATTTCAGCCGAAATCAGGTGTCATATAGGCTTGTAAAATGTTTCCTCTTCTCTTCTTCTTGTGACTACTTTTGTGGGAGCACAGGATACAGGCGTAAAGGAAGAAATTTGGCACAAAAGGTTATATTTCGTCTCTTAACTCATTGTGCAAGCGAGCGAAGCAAGTTTTTAGCATTTATGCTAAAATTCGTAATATATTGTGCCTGGCGACATTAGTGCAGAGCCGAGAGTAGTGCATTCAATCAATCATTGGGGGCATACGCCGGGGGGCGCGTCGCCTCGCCCACCCTACAACGCCACTCCCGAGGGTCACCACGCGCGAGTTCCCATGCAGGCTCCTTTCCCATACCAAGCAGCTCTCGACAAGAAACATCAACTTGCCCCAGCCACGAGCCTTGTGGGCGCCCCCTTGGCCTCCTCCACGCCGGGTTGTCTTTTACAGATAAAAACCGAGGGGAAAGGGGGTTTTTCAGGTTAGCGTGCCACATGCCCAATAGCCGAATTTGCGCGGGACGGACTAGCGGAAATAGGCTCGATTCAGTCTCACGGGGGAAATCGCTGATTGACACGTAATCATCCCAGCGATACCCCTGATTTGCGAAACCCTATTACCAAAGGCTTGATTCGTCTCTTAAAGTCACTATTTATGTCCTGTTACCCATAGAGAAACAGGATCACAAGCGATTTGAAGACCCGGGATTTTGTCCCCCTGCACGGGTAACCAACGCCAAATCTCCCCGGGGGCCCCAAAACCCGGGGGCTATGCCAAATCCCCCGTAAGACTTCTTGACGGCCCGCGTCATTATGGATTTCGCTACCCAAAGGTATGAAAAAACTTTCCAAATCTCAATGTCTTGCCACACGCATGAACGACTGTATTTTGCTTCATCTAGAAATCCCCAAACACCTGACCTTGGTCTTGAGCCAGGAGACTCAAGTCCAAAGGCTTTCCCCCGTGCAGCGCTCGAAGCCTCACCAGGACCCCCAGCGACTCAGAAAAGATTACTGCTCTTTTGAAAAAACAAGATCAGTGTTTGTGTTGCCAACGGATGCCCACAACACTTGATCTACAACCTTGTCCAAAACCCAGTCCATACAAGCGTTAAAAAAGTGATGGGGCAAGACGCACCCTTGCCTCACTCTTTTCCCCAGGAAAGAAGCCGGTACCTCCCCCCCTTTTCAAGCACTCTACCCCCAAAAAAATAAGACCAGTTATCAAACCATAGCCCTTTGCGGAATCCCCGAAGTCGCAAAGACCCAGAGTGACTCACGAGCCTGATCAAACGCCTTTTTTAGTCAACATAGGCTCAAGCATCCCCCTCGAAATCCGTCGGCGTTCCACCAGGACACGAAGCGTTATGAGTATTTCATTTGTGTACTGAAAAAATGTTTGACTCGTAGCCCCCCAAAAAAATAACAGTGTCTAAGCCCAGGATATTCAGACACTGCGCTTGTGTTAGGCCCCCATAAACCATATAAACCCGGTTTTTAATGCCTTTAGGTGTTTTTAGGGGTTCATGGGGTTATATGTGGGAGGTTTTGGGGTGTTAAATATGCCCTTTTTAGCCCTGGTTAAAAACGGAGTTGTCCAAGTGAGGGGAAGGGGGCTTTGGAGCTTGATTCGCATTAACATTATGAAAAATAACCACCACCACTACCACCCCATAACACCCCACCACACCACCACCCCACCCAATCCACCAACCCCAACACCACACCCCACCCCACCACCATACCCACACCACCACACACCACCACCACCCACCACCACCACCACCACCACCATTCCCCCCACCCCCATCCCAAACCACCACCTCAACACCCCACCCCCCATCCACCACCATCACCACCACACACCCCACCACCAACCACCACACACCACCACCACAACCACCACCACCACACCACCACCACATCACCATCACCACCACCACCACCACACCCCCACACCCACCATCACCACCACCACCACCATCACCACCACCACACACCACCACCACCACTCACCACCACAAACCACCCACCACCACCACCACCACCCCCACCACCACCACCACCACCACCACCACCACCACCACCACCACCCCACCACCACCTACACCACCACCACCACCACCACCACCACCCACCACCACCACCACCACACCACCATCACCACCACCACCACCACCACCCCCTACCACACCCACCACACCACCACACCACCACCATCACCACCACCACAACCACCACCACCACACCACCACCACCACCCACACCACACCACCACCACCACCACCACCACCACACATCCACCACCACCACACCACCACACACCCCCGATCACCACACCACCACCACCACCACCACCACCACCACAGCACACACCACCACCACCACCACCACCACCACCACCACACCACCACCCACACCACCACCACACCACCACCACCACCACCACCACCACCACACCACCCACCACCATCACCACCACACACCACCACACCACCATCACCACCACCACAACCACCACCATCACCACCACCACCACACCACCCCACACACCATCACCACCCCCAAAACCACCACCATCACCACCACCAAACCACACCACCCACCACCACCACACCACACCACCACCATCCCACCACCACATCACCATCACCACACCACCACCACCACCACCTCACCACCCCACACATCACCATCACCACCATCCACCACCACCACCACCCCCTCACCACCCACCCCCCTCACCACCACCATCACTACAACAACCACCATCACCACTACCACCACCACCGCCATCACTACACCATTTTATTTATAATTTTTTTTAGAACTTTTTTCAAGAACAATTTAGCACTTTTCTTTTCTTTGTAAAAAGTAAAGAAAATCAAAGAAGGGGATGGTGAAGGTTAGGTTGGGTTAGGTCAGGTTGTAATAGAAGTATTTTAAGGTGAGGGTATTTAAAAAGTTGACTTTAGCCTGTGCGAGCTTGGACACGTTCCACATCTTTAGTGTGGACGTCTATTTCCTAGTTACTATTTTTCTGATATGTCCTCTTTAACAGATTGTGTGTATCCAGCCACTGTACATCCGTCATCCAGGCATCAACCCACCTGTGTGTTGTTCATCCGTCAGTCACCAGGCCCTCACCTAATCATACACCAATGCTAGTAGCAAACAGCTAAGTAATTTTTACAGTTTTGGGCAGTTATACACATGTAGGTATTATTATTACTCAGTGGTATACTTATAGGAGAAGGTGTACATTAGTGTCTCCCACAGTGACGTTCACATCTACACCATGTTTCTGGACATTTTCAACGTTAGAAGTATATTATAGTGCTATTTTAACATACATTTACATTTACATTACAATGGCTACGATGAGTACATCTGTACAGACTCCGTCAGCGCACTTACATCATTGTGCTAAGCAAACAGCTATCTATCCCTCATACTATAGGCGAACTTCTAGACCGCATTATACCCACAACTTTTTCCCTACGACACACGGTAGGAGTAGATATTCTTCCCGCTATATGCAACATAAGCATTACACAAGTCCACCGTATCAGGTGAAGCGGCGTTATCAACGTCATGGTAGCTACAATTACGCACGTACTAGTTATTTTTGTGTATTTTGTAAAGTTCCAGGACATACACTGTCACATTGTAGATCAATAGACTACAATAAATACGTAAGTTACAAGAAACAGTACTGTGTATATCAAAATTCCTGGAGTCATAGCTCTGACGAGTGCCGTTATTTGCAACACAGGCAACAACACTTATTCCCTCCCGCCGACGGAGGAAGGTTTCGGCACCATACACAACGCCCCTACGTTACACATGTTCCTCATGGAGACGCACACAATCAGAAAGTAATACAGGATTCCCCAGAAGTTAACATAGTAAAGCAATTTTTTCCTTCACCCATGCCAGACAAGGTTAAACCTATCATTACAGCTCATACTACTGAACAAACATTTACAGGGTACCTTCGTAGTGACATTACTGTGAACGATGATAGCTTAGCCGAGGTATTTATAGGTACATCTACTTTGTACGAAGTTCTCACTGTGCCTGTCATACACAAGGACAAGAAATTAACTGCTTTATGGACACAGGTGCAGGAGCAAATATTATGGAAATAGATACACTGAATGCATTACGTAAAGAAACGAAATCTGTCCTTTTCTTAGAACCTCCGTCAATCAGACTGACAGGTTTAGATAGCAAGAAATTCCCTGTCATTGGTAAAGTATGGCTTAACTTAAAATTTGAGGAATTCGTGCCTGCATCCCCTATCTGTTTCCATATTTCACAAGGATTATCATTCCCTGCTGACCTACTGATAGGTATATCAACAATGCGAGATGAATGCATTGAAGTTTGTCCACACTTACACGGGATTACGTATTATGGAACATATATACCCGAAGTCAAAAATCCTTCCCCAGTGCTTACATTTAGTTCTGCAATAGTGCAAGCTCCTGAAATTAACGTAAATGAATTAACTAGCGTGCCCGAGCGGCCATCAGCAGTGACAGCTCACGTTGAAATAAATTCACCGTGTAACACTGAACCTGATTCCTGTTCTACCCCGACTGTTCTCTGTCCTTCGCAAGATTCTGAGACGCATCGTGGCTGTCTAGTGGGAGACGTCTCTTTAAACGGTCGCGAATCTCTTTTGGTATCTCTGACACTTGCAGGTGTGAATGAAGACTGCGAGGCTATATGTTTGAGTGAATCAGTACGTGTGAAGACTATTTTCATGGAATCACCATTGTGCAGTGTTAACAAGGGCATTGCTAATATGTACATTCATAATAAGTCACCGTGCACTCAAAAGCTGCACACAGGAACGTACTTAGCAGATTTCGTAGTCACCCCAGCTGCAGTGGGTATGATTGCGACTTTGCCAGTAGTTCCCATTTTATCAACTGGAGACCCTGCCACTGATCATGCACAGTGTGTACAGGATGCACTCAGTCCTTCCTTAGAGGATATGGATTTTCCAGAGTCAAAGCAGGCACTATTGCAAGTACTAACTGCAAATCATGACACAATTGCCATACAAGGTGATTCTTTAGGTACGACAAACCTTATTACTCATCACATTCCTTTGCTACCTGATACACAACCTATCTACATTCCTGCATATAGATTATCCGACTCACAAAGGTCTATACTTGATGGCATGGTTAAGAAAATGTTAGAGGATGATGTTATTGAACCATCCACAAGCCCATGGAATTTTCCATTATTTTTGATCCCTAAGAAAACAGGCGATTGGCGACCGGTCGTAGACTATCGGCGCCTAAATGATGTTTGTCAAGTTACCAGGTATCCTTTACCTGTATTACAGGATATTCTGATGTCCATAGAGCCTGATAAGAAAGTGTTCTCAACACTGGACCTTGTCAGTAGATACTGGCAGGTCCCATTAGATGAGGTATCTAAGGACCTCACAGCGTTCAGTACTCCTTCAGGCCATTACGCTTTCAAAAAACTCCCATTTGGAATAGCAGGCGCATCACTAGCGTTTCAATATCTTAGCTTTTCAATATCTAATCAACACTGTTTTCTCAGAATTACTTGGAGATACAGTTTTTGCAATCCTGAACGACATAGTCATTTCTACCCCAGACACAAATTCTCACCTAAGAACACTAGACAGGGTACTTTCTAAACTTAAAGATGCTAATTTGAAGGTTAAACTAACAAAATGTTCATTTATGAAGAAACACATTTTTTTCTTGGGTCATGTTTTGGATGCCAATGGTTTACATACTACCACTTTCTAAGGTAGATGCAATGATCCAACACCTAAAAATGTAAAAGCCCTAAGAAGTTTTTTGGGCCTCGGTGGTTTTTACAGACAATTTATCATGGATTACTCACGAATTGCAAGTCCACTATCACATCTCTTAAAGAAAGATGTAGAATTTTCATGGGAAGCTCCACAAGAGCAAGCATTTTCTAAATTAAAGGCATTAGTCCGGCAGAAGTACCATGGGACCTCATTTTGGAGTATAAAGTTTTTTTTAATGTTGATTATTGATGGTAAGGGCATATATATTCAGAAACTGCCGGATGACATCTTGTCATACTTGAGTAATTTGTGCTAGGAGGCGAAATCCAAGATGGTCGCATCGAATCTGGGAAAATCTATTTTTTCCTCATATCTTCGTAACTATATGAGAAAGAAACACGAATGAGAGGTCCTTTTATATGTTTTCAGACATCAAAATTACAATGCTGCCATTATTATATCAATAAAACACACACAAAACAAGATGGCCGCCAAAAATGTGTTTTTCATTACAGAAAATTGACTTTCTCAACAGCCATTACTAGATCTGATTAGATACATGCACTAGCACGGATTGGCAAGTTCTGTGTGGTATTATTCATAAAATAAACGCTTATTTGTAAATTATTTTGCATTTATTGCAACGACGCATGAGGTAATTTCTGGTTAAATCACATGAAACACAATTGTTGGTTTAATCACTAAAAACATTTATGTATTCTGCCCAAACGTAAGATATGGATTTTGATTTTTCGACTGATAGTCCTGTCACAAGTCACAAAGCATTTGTGTTGCACAAATTCCATCGTAACAGGCACAGAATTGTGCACGACAGATTGGCACTTCGGCAACCACATCTGGATGAACGACAAGGGTGTCCTCTCGCATCCACACCTGATCAGTCGAAAGACAGCATCTGGTGCAAGGCTGACTATATCCGGGACTGTCGTAGGTACAAGTGATCTTTTGGGTTTTCATCTTTCTTCCATCCATATTTTTAAACGTCCAGTTCTGGTGGATCCGGTCTTTCAGGCGCGCCATATGGATGCTTGATGATGCACACTTTTCACGTTTTCCTCGAAGGCCTCGCTGGTCGGTGGTAGAGAGCATAATATTGGTGTTGATGTATGCAACCCTTTGCCTGTTTTTGCTGCCCAAACACTGAGTCGTGCATTTAACATCGTGTCACTGTTGTTCTGTCCATAGCAAGCAGTCATGAATTTTGTTGCCTGCTGTATCACCGAGGGCAGCGCAGCATCAATTTGTCCCAGAAGTGACAGAAGAAGTCCACTTCTTACAACTTTCAGAAGAGTGCTTTTCCAAATTTGCCGAAACAGCAAGCAACTGTGTCGCAGCCAGAAAGTGCATGAGCAGCTAGGATTTCTGGTATGATATCTATGTGCTTCTCAACGGTCTTGCCGATATTTCTCGATCTTTGATTGGAGATTCCATACTCACCATGAACTTAAGACCATCTTCCAGATGGTAATGTAGAAGCCAGTACAAAACACGTCTGTGTCATCTGATAAGACGGTGATGCTTGTGGGTTTCTCCTTTGCAGCCATAAACATTGTTTGAACGATGATGATATTTGCCTCTTCATGTGTAGTGTTCATATCCCCTCTGTTGATGATAATCCTCCATTGCTGATCTAAATGGGAGTTTTGTCTTGGATGTGATGATCAGCTTGTGTTTCTGTATGGGGTTTTTCGATGGAACGAAACGTCTCCTTTGAGTTCATGCAGATTATGTCAAAAGCTGCTTCTTGTTTTCAGTGACAGTCAGGATTTTTCTGTGATGGCAGCTCCGTTGTAACCTTGAGCTGGTGAACTCAACTGGCTTCAGTGTTCCTCGCACTTCTTGTACCCTTTTTTGCTGTACTCATAGTACCGATCAAGCACCAAGTACACATCTCCTTTTTCCCTGCTTCCTCTCAATTTTGTTGTCTGAAGTTTGACACATACGTTTTTTACTGTACCACCCACAGGCCAGTGTATCACCCAGAGGAGAGCAAAACCATCGATGATTGTGATGCCCTGTGTTTGGTGCTTTCTGGATAGACCTCAACTTTCAGTTGAGTCTTCAACACGGATTTTCCTGTTGAGCATCTCATCTCTCCTTCATCTGTGAACATTGATGTTGGGAATGGTGCCAGCTCATGTGCGAGAACCTCCTTGATGTCCACTTGACGGGAACTGGCCTGAAGACCTACTACTCTTGAGTAGATGAGGCTGGTGTCAAACACTTTTGTTTCACCACTTTTACACTTTTCCTCGTCACTGAAATGGTCGTGATCTTTTTTGATGGTATCATGGAAATGCTCCGGCCAAGTCTTTTTCGAAATTCAGCCATCTGTTCTCTTTCCAATTTCAAGGGAATCTTGCACGTTGACTGTAGCAGGACACCCTGCCACTGACAATTTTCACTATGCCTTCAGGATGACTCACTGGATCCAGAGGATTGATGCTCAACTCGAGCTTGTATCGGATGCCCTCTCTGTCCTTTCTGTCACTGGAGATCCTAGCTTGAGCTTCTTCTTTGTGAATGATCTGCACATTACCTCCATCACCACGACCATTTCGCTGAGGTTGGACTCCAGTTTGCTGCAGAGGTGAAGCTTAAGGGCCCCTGTTTTGAGTGTTTCAGGCTTCAAGTGATGCCGATGATGCCTCCTTTCCCCTGGCCCTACTCATGAAAGTAGTTTTATGTACATGTCGCTCCAGATCCCATTCCAGATCCCAGGAATATGTCCCCAGCACATGCTCTTCTTTCATGAACAGATCCAGATCTTGGTGGGGAGAGCTTCCATCGATCTGAGATAGAAGAGGCCCTATCGTGCGTAGTGCACATGGGCCAGCCGCGTAGAAGTAGGCTCATCAGGGTAAAGGCTTCAAGGTGAAGTGGCCAGTCTCCTTCGCTCTCTGCTCTGATAAGCATCATCATGATGAATACTGGCTTTATGAGTATGTCAACCCATAGTTAAGTGGTTTTACTTCTGCTGGCAAGTTCTTCCAATATTCTCATCAGATCATGATTGCGTGTAATTGGAGTCTGCTCTATGTACTCCTCAGTACTTCCTCCACAACGAGTCGTAGCGCCCTCACTTTTGAGGAAACTTCTTACCAGGCAACATCTTCGGACTCCTCAACAGCACTCATCACTCGGCAAGTCCCCTTTGCCACAAAGTAAAACGGATCGACAAAATCTAAAAAGCATTCTCGACCGCAGATGCATTTGGGAACGTCTGGGTAGATACATTAGTGAAGAGCCACAAAGGTACAGTTGCAAGTCGCAGTGAAAAAACAAATTCTGCCTGTCTGCTGGTGAGATGTTTGTGCCTGTGCCAGGGCGTCATCATCGTGTCAGGATAGGACGAGTCATATCGATCAGTGGCAGAACACAGCTTTTGTTTTAGTTGGCGAGATGCCTTCTCGGCACTTTTGGCTGTGTTGTACCCATTGTTACTCGGGGCATCGATCTTGATGATGGTCTTCCGAAAGGCTGTGTCTGTTTTGTCAGCTCTTTGTCTTGCCAATTGCTTTCTGAGCATGCATCTTAGTGAAAGACAATTTTTCTAGCGGCCTCCTGGGGTAATGCCGGATTTTTCGATCCATTGAATCTTTCGATTTGCAAGTTAAACTCTTCTGACTTTGACATCTCAGATTTCTTGATGCGCTTGATAGTTTCCTGTTTGGTCAGAAGACATGCCATCCTTTCTCCTTTTGTGTGAAGAGACTGCCAAAGAATGAGTGGACAGTTTGCCATTTTGAGACGATTGTCTGCATCGAAATTGTCGGCTACTATTTGGATCAATCCGCATCTACATCTGATATGCCTTACAATCAATTTCTTCTGCGGCTGACAATGCAGCTGATTTCTTGAAACGCAATATTTCGTCATAAGAGCATGTTACGCCAAAGGCGTGCATGAGATTTATGAGTTTCTTAGAGTCCCGAATCACTACTTCAAGATCAATCTGAAGACTGGTTGGGTGATTATGCAGTGCAGTTGTGATGATTGAGCCAATGAGAATGGCAGGCAGAGTCTTGTCTAATTTAGGAGACAAATTAATAGTAGACCAAGTATGATTTCCCCTTAAAGGATTCTGCGGCTATGTCACGGTTCATTTTTGGGTTTCGTAGTGAAATTTATCTTTGGAATCTCCTTAACTTCCTTCGTGATTTTCTTGGTGACTTGTGTCAAAGCGACTCCAGATCATCGTCCTCTTTTATCAACAGTTTCAGTACTGTGGATGCTATACTACGGAAGATTAGGATCTTGCTATGCCAGGAGAACTTAGCACCAGAAGGTCCTCCCCACAACAATCAGAGCATTTTTTTTCCAGACTCACATGTGAGAGTTTGCTGCCCCCATATCCATTTTAAGCATTGAAATTTCCACGGAGTTCCAAATGCGCTTCGGGTCTTCCTTGGGTGCTCGAATCAAAAAGTTCGAGCATCATCCACCTCTACAGAGTTTGATGTCGAGCCGCAGCACATGTAAGTGCTCTCTGTCTTGTAAACTTGCATCTGCATGAGACATGTATCGTGCGTCTGCTGCGTGTAAGGCCTGATGCTCCCTGTATGCGCAAATCTCACAGTGGTGGCCCATCCTCATCCCCGTAATCACATGTTTCTAGCAGATACTGCTTCAGCGATTTCTCTCCTTTTGTGCAATTTCACGACACAGGTTTTGCTGGCTTTCCCCCGAGCAGGATCTTTGTATCTTTTCCAACGTACATTCCTCCCGACAGAATAAACATTGTTCCTGAAAGCTAAAGCTTGAACCACATGAAAGTCGTGTTTTCTTGGGGGGAATCACAGAAGGTCCTTCATTTTGTTTTGTTCTTTTGATATGTCTCTGTATCTGAGTGTTGGATGTATAGGTACATACACAGCTCTTATGGCATTTCACAGTAAAGTCACGATCCTCTTGCACAGAATCCTCAAGTACTTGATGTTTACCGTCGAGATATATTTTGCTGCACTTGATGATGGTTTCAATTCTTCTCAGTCCAGACTCGATCAGTTTTTCTGGCTTGTCATCACATGCAAACCTCCATTTGAAGAAGCACTCACTGGCCATGACTTATGAAGTACCACCGCACCGCACAAGTACCATTGCAAATACCTAGAAAGAAACAAAATATTTCATTATAAACCTAACTACACATGTATTTGTATGGCGGCTATCTTGATTGTTTTGTGTTTTATTCTAAAAATCATAGCGTCATTGGATTCCTTATGCCTGAAAACATATAAAATGACCTTTTATTCACGTTTCTAGCTCATCTAGTAACGAAGATACGAGGTGAATTATATATCCCCAAAATCGGTGGCGGTCATCTTGAATTTATGCTCCCAGCAAAATTTGCTCAATTGTGACAAGATGTCGCCTGTCAGTTTCTGAATGTATATGTACTAAACATCAGTTAACAAGATTATATACTTGAGACAATCGGCTGCTGTATTGACTGACACACAGCTCACACACACACCTCCGTACCTTCCCAAGCTCCCTAGCGCACTGCCTTCACCCCGCCTGCGGCCGGCCGCCGCGCAGCGCACAAATACGTCTGGGGAAATCCACGTCTGGGGAAATCCCCGCACACGAGCACACCAACACCCCTCACACGTCAGCAGCACATCGCGAATATGTACACAATTATACTACAATACTTGAACCAGCTTTTACATGCCATGTAGCAATGGCTGTTGAGAAAGTCAATCTTTTGCAATGAAAAACACATTTATGGCGGCCATCTTGTTTTTTGTGTGTTTTATTGATATAATAATGGCTGCATTGTAATCTTGATGCCTGAAAACATATAAAAGGACCTTTCATTCGTGTTTCTATCTCATATAGTTACGAAGATATGAGGAAAATAGATTTTCCCAGATTCGATGGCGACCATCTTGGATTTCGCCTCCTAGCACAAATTTATCATGTATGACAAAATTTCATCCGGCAGTTTCTGAATATATATGCCCTTACCATCAATAATCAACATTAAAAAAATGTATACTCCAAAATGAGGTCAAGCACATATTTGGCGTTTATCTGCCGGATACATTGTTGTGTGATGCCCCAGTACTTGCTTACCCAGATTATACCCGTCAGTTTATACTCTTCACTGATGCATCAGATGTAGGCCTTGGTGCTGTTCTGATGCAGAAGGATGATAGAGGTAAATGGCGTGCATTAGCTTATGCCAGCAGAACTCTCAATCCCGCAGAGCGTAACTATTCAACCACCCATAAAAAGCTCTGGTGGTCGTATGGTCTTTAAAGCATTTCAAATCTGTAATTTATGGGTATAACATTCTTGTTAAAACAGACCATGCATGCACCTGTAGTAGAATTATTCAATTCTAAGGAACTGTCAGGCAAATTAGCACGTTGGCACCTGGCAATCCTAGACTTCCACCCAAAATTTGAGTATCTGCCAGGCAAGGTAAATTTCATGGCTGATTCATTATCACGGAATATTGCGCTTGTAACCGCAACACCTGAGCAACCAAAACATGACGCCCAAATCGCTATTCCCAACATTGAGGAGGAACAGCGAAATGATTCCTTCTGTGCTCCCATCATTTACTACTTGGAGTCAGGAGATGATATACTTGCCAAAATTACCTGTCCCACTTCCTGAGTTTAGGTTACATTACAGCCTTTTGTGCGAGATACATATCTTACGACATGACAGGAACCAAAACGCCAGGTTACACAGCTGGTAGTACCTTCTGCCCTTATACCACGGTTTCTTTCCATTTTACATGATGCTAGTCTTGCAGGTCACCCTGGGAAAGATAGATGTTTGCACCAAGCACGTTTGAATACTTTTGGCCATACATGCGCCGTGATATTTTTGCACACATAGATAAATGTCAATCCTGCGCTGAAACAAAGGGTTCAGTTGGAAAACCTGCCCCTATGCTACCTTATCCTACACCTAAAGGACCTTGGGAGACAATAGCCATAGACTTGCTAAAACTCCCACTAACAGAATCTGGTTCTCAATACTTGTTAGTAGCCATTGATCATTTTTCTAGATTTTCAGTTTTGGTACTACTGCAAGACAAAACGGCTCTAACAGTTGCTAAAGCACTTACGGATGAAGTTTTCTTTAAATTCAATACACCATCCACATTGCTCTCGGACAATGGTACCGAGTTTAACAATCAAATTCTCACTGAAATTTGCAAACTTTTCAACATTAACAAATGTAACATAACTAGCTATCACCCTAGCAGCAACGGCATGGTAGAAAGACAAAATAAGAAGATTATACAACTCCTGATATCATTAGCTCAACCTTACAGTTCTCACTGGGATGAATGGATGCCCCAAGTGTCTGCCACACTTAACTCTTTTTTACACAAGTCTACATGTGAAACACCACATTTCATTGTATTTGGGCAAGACAAAAGACTACCTTACACTCTCCTAGAGCAGAGTACACAGCCAATATATAATTTTGATGACTACGTAACAGTTAGAGTGGCTGATTTTCAGAAAATATACAAGCGTGTAACAGACGCTATTGATTTGTCCAAGGAAGACATGATTAAGTACCAACGCCCATACACAGCAAAAAAGCCAATATAGGTGATGTAGTATACTTTCAGGTACAGCAATTACGTCAAAGTTAGATTCTACATTTGAAGGACCTTACAGGGTCATTACCATTGAACATGGACACAAAATAACTATACAGCATATTTATAAATACCATGCAAAGACAGTCCATATTGACCAGGTTAAACGAGTAGCTAGAGGATTAGATACAGGTGAAGAATTGCCATGCCCAAATACTAAAACACAGGACACACCTGCAGTTAATGATGACACACACACTGCTACAAATTATTACCGTCAAAAATTGCGGTCACACACGCAGAAACAGTAGTGTCATTCCATTCCATACCATTCCATATCATTACATTTTATATCAGTTCACCTGATTATTTTACAATTACCATGTATTCTGAATTTTAATGTGTGTTGTTCTCTTTTCAGAAGATTTCTACACAACACACTAAGCCAATGTTATATACACTCTTGAAAATAAGTTTCATTGGTGTTTTTACGATTTTTTTTGGGTTTAACTACATATTATTGTGACCAACTGCTAGTAAAAACTGATATAGTTTCCATTTTTACCTTGTAACTCTTGCACGATAGAAACTCTAATTGATGACAGTAACTTGATAAACTATGTATAACTATTCACATTAGAATACTATTATGTAAGCGTTAAAGCAGCACTTTTTGTTGCAATTCACTATTTCCTATACTAACATGCATGAAATACTAACGCACTTATTGTTACACAGGTACATGTTTTTACTGGAATGCATTCCTTACGTCAGTGATTCCCAACCTTTACACCTTGGAGGAACCCCTGTAATAATTTTTCATATTCCAAGGAACCCCTATATATAGTATACTAATATATATATAAATATATATATATATATATTATTTTTTTAAGAAAAGTTCTTGAGCAATATAATTCATATGAAATCTACAATTCCATCACATGTCATGAGAGTTCACACTAATAAGTCAATAATGTTATGACTTACCTTCAGTGTTACACTTGGGCTTGTTTCTCTTTGCGTACCTGTGAAATTCTTGGCCGAATTTTTGACAGACACACACGCAGTTCTTCCTCGACAGACAGAAGACGATTTCTTGATTTGCTTTTAATGACGGTCAGGCATGAGAAAGCTTGTTCACAGAGGTAAGAAGTTGAAAACTGGAGTAAAACATCCAATGCTTTTACTGAGATGACAAGGTACTCTTGCTTTGCTGAAATCCAAAACTTGTCAAGTGATACTTCATTAGTTTCATTTCCAAGGTTCGATCGCACTGTAGTTCACTCAGTTCTTCCTCTTCTTGCAGACTAAGTAGGTTTTCTGTACTTGGTGAGAGCTCAGTGAAGGGGTTTCTCACCCAATCATACCTATCTGATAACAAGGAGGGGAAGTACTTATGAAGTTTTTCTGACAGTGATCCCAAATGACTTGTAATTAATGGAATGACATTTTCATATTCAGTCTGAGTTTGAACTTGAAGTAGGAGTGGAAACATTTCGACGTTTCCTCTTGAAAGGTGCTTTTTCCAAACAGCTAGTTTATTCTTAAATGCAAAAAGTTTGTCTGTGGAAGTCAGAATGTTTTCCTTCGCACCCTGCATGCTGGTGTTCAAGTTATTTAAATGCTGATAAATATCTGCTCAATATGCTAGTTTCATTTGTCAGTTTGTAGATTCAAGAAATTCACAGAAACTGGATTTATTATTCTCTTTGAAGAAAAGCAGCAGTTCCTGTCGCAGCTCGAATACCCTTGTCAAAACTTTACCTCTCGAAAGCCATCGAGGCTCTCTGTGTGCTGGAGAAGCGTCACTTTGTCTTTTTGCATGTTTTCACACAACCTTGCAAATATGCGAGACTTCAGAGGGCGCTGCTTTATAAAGTTAACCATGTTCACAGTTATATCAAGGACTTGTTTTAAATCATCCCCAATAGTTTTTTGCAACCAGAAATTCTCGGTGGAGAAAGCAGTGAGTTGTTATGACTTCAGGGTTTTTTTCTTTCACGCGTGATACAAAAAGCCTTTGTACTGAGCCAATTATTGAGGGAGCACCATCAGTGCAGATTCCAACGCATCGGTACCTTGACAAACCACAAGATTCCAGGTAAAAAAGACAAGATGTTTTAAAATGTCGTGGCCTTTGGTAGTTTCTGGCAGTTCTTTACAGCAAAAATAATTTTCCATTATTTCACCTTCATTTTCAAATCATACATATGCCAGCAGCTGAGCTTTACCAGTTATATCAGTTGTCTCATCTACTTGGAGAGCAAAGTTGTTATTTTGCAGTATTCAGACAAAATACCAGAAATATTGTTGGACAGGTCATCCACACGCCTACTAATTGTTATCAGAAAAAAGGAACCTTGTTTAATTTACTTTCAGCTTCTTCACCTAGCATTGTTTTTCACAATTATTTTGCAAGCAGGCATTATTAGGCTTTCTGCAATAGTGTGACTTTTCATTTTCTTGGCAACTAGCTCAGCCACTAAATAGCTTGCTTCTTGGGCCTTATCACTGATGGTTACCTTCTTTTCAAAAACTTTTCTTTGTTTCTGCTGTGAATCCAAGAGTCTTCGAAAATAATCCACGGTTTTTATTTTACAAGTGGCTGTGATTAGTAGTTAAGTGTCGCTTTAACTTGGCTGGGGCCATAGCTGTGTTAGCGAGCTTTTTCCCACAAACAATGCACAAAGGAAGTGGACAGTTTTCTTCTCCAGTCCATGTAAAGCCAATGATCAGATAACTGTCATTGTAAAGGCGATTTTTTTTGACATCACTCACTTTTCCTTTACTCGTACTTGGCTGTGGTATTTGTGATTCTTCGTCACTGTCCTCCTCTCCACTAAAATGCTTTCTTTTCAAATATTTGAACATGCTTGAGTCTTCAAAATCCGTATCAAACTAATATTAACTGGTGAGATTAATTAACACAACGTTTCACTCGGTTGCGCTGCTCAAAACTGACTGAAGGAAGATGTGTGAACGGCTGTGCTGGGGCTCGTGACACGTATGATACTCGTACGGGGTTGCGTCACCCTCCTACCCCCTGTGTCGCCAAACTTGCGGAATAGGAATGAAGGGCGTATCCCGCACCGGCAATAACACAAATTTTTTCTTAATTTTATGCATATTATTTGCTCTCATTACTATATACATTGTACTGACTGACACGTACGAGTATGTTGGTGTCTGGAAAGTGTTTGTGACGTGTTGTTGAGTAGGAATTATGAATTATGAATTAAGATCACTGTCATTTTGTAATAGCGCATAATTATTTTACGGTTTCTCGCGGAACCCATGGTGATGGTCGGCGGAACCCCGGTTGGGAATCACTGCCTTACGTATTAAATGAATACGTGAATTACATTCACTACAAGAATGAATTACTTACGTCCTTCCTGTTGTACCACGATCACTATCTGAATGATAGGATTGTGTACTTACTAACATACTAATCTAGGTATTATATGCATGACAAACAGTTCCTCCAGAACTATTTACACACATGATGCTCACATGTATTACCTATGTACAACTAACTAACCATTTATCATTACTTACTAAAAAATTCAAACTCGCAGAGAAATTACGAATGACATACAGACCTCAGAAAACATTGATTGATCACAGATAAACTAATCTCTCTTAACATTGTTCACCATTGACGAATATAATTTTATTACTCACAGCTGAAATTTTCTTCCTCTCAGTGGGGATTGAGAAATCGTTTCCTTTGCCTCCACATGGCCCTATCAACATATTTGGAAATTTTTACCCTATCTAGAAATTTTACATGGTTCTCTGTTCAATGTAACTTTACCATCAACATCTTTGCTGATCTCTGAGAACTCCATGCATGTATCAGACACTTTGTCTCCTTACATGGCAGATACGGTAAATATCATATCAATCTGTGCCCAGTTTATTTTTTCCAATTTAAAAGTTTCAGCTGTTGCATGTCAAATTTGCTCTAATGAGGATTAATGTATTATTCCACGTCATACCAAATATGCCCACCTTATCCTTTTACAGCTCGTAATGCTTTACCAGCTACCTGTGCATTTCCTTTGATAAGATTTACCTCCAATCGGTAGCTTTTCCTATTCCACTCCCATGGAAACTTAAATTTTGGTGTACATTTTACTTTATCACTCCCGTGGAGAACACCAAATCAAATTTTTTTATTCACCTGAGTGCCAGTTTCCTGTCCTCATACATAATCCATACTTTAATGGTTAATCCATAATAATCATGCTTCTTTAGCACATGGTTCTTACAAGTTCAATACAAGAGTGCTCATCACTCTACCTGTTATACATCACCATGTTTTCTGAAGTTCATTCATATGTGTAAACTTCATTTAATTTCTCTGCCAGTCAGTTTTTACACTCGCTGTTGACAAAATATTTTCTACATTAGCATTGAATTATTATCATTTATGTATGATTTTTTTTGGCAAACTTGGATTTGCCCACACACAATGCAAACACAGCAACAGCTCTACAGTCAGACGAGCCTTCGTCGTTACTTGACACAGTCAGTTTTTTTTTTTACGATTACTTGACGATTTAAGATTACGATTACAGTACTTGAAATGTTATTTTCTCATTTTTTTCCCTATAATTTTCACAGCTACTTTCGCTGACAATTGAGTTTGCTACCTACCGTCTACGGTACACGTACATTTGCTACACCTTACACTTGACAATTATTAACAGTGATTTTTACACATTGTGGATTTACCCACGCTAGTACCGACACATATATATAATTTTACTCGGCCATGTCATTTTCTTTGATGTTGAACATCATGTAATCCTTTGTTTACCACATTAGCATTTGTAACAATATCTCATGTTACTGGGAATTCGAGCGGCCAATCCTTCCATCTCTGGTCCCGCCGAATTCTTCGTGAAAATTTATCTGTGTATTAAGCTCAGATTTTACTCACTTTTAGCGATAGGAATTAAGCTTTGGGAAGTTTAGAGTTTATGTTTTATATATATTTAGTCTTTAGTTAGGTGTACAGTTTCTTTTACATTTGTTATTCCCTAGCTAATTCTTATATGCCTAATTTGAGGACAAATTATATAGCGGCCCGAGCAATGTCAGTCAGTTATCAATTCTAACATATATACTACTTGCATAATTATTACTATTGAATTACAACTATTATCAAGCAAGTGTAACAATCATTATAACTTCCATACAGGATATTTTCATGTACTTAACCCTCTCACGCACCATGACGCGATTTGCGTCCAAACGAAATCGTTTACATCTGAGCTTTTGACGCAAATCGCGTCAAAAAACATTTAAAAATTCGTTAAAAATAAAGTATTTATCAGAATCACGTCAAAACTTTCTGCGTCAAAGATCCAAGCTAGACCTATATAATAAACTAATTGTCAACTCTCGTGCCGAGGGATTTGAAATGATAAGGGCCCGTGTCCCAGTTTCCTTTCAGCAGGCAGCCTGTGAGCGCGGACTGTCCTTCCTTTAAATCGTGTCTCGAGCCGGGTAAGCCTGGATTACAGTTGTCAGACGAAATTGGTGTATTTTATACTTTCTTCCGATGTAAAGTAATCGTGCCGTGATACAATATTTTGTTTTATATTCGCAGGGACCAGTGACTGTTACTATTAGAAAATATGGCTAAGAAAATATCAAGTAAAGAGATTTTGAGACTCATTTGTAAAGAGGATGATGATGATTCTCATGAAAGTGATGGTGATGATGGAAAAAGTGAAAAAACTCCAGCAGATAGTGTCACTGGCGGGGCAAAAGTGGCTCCAGTGATAACATCTTTACCACCCCCGCCAGCCTCCCCTGTCGGCTTACCACGCATCACCACCGCATTCAGGTTTGCTCCATTTTCTCAAGAATTACTGGCCATATGAAAATTATAATGGTAGCGTTGGAATCCTCATAAAAATCCGCTTTTATTGGCATATAAACGGTAAAAAGTCGACTCAGGAATTTTCGAGCTACGAAGTGGTGCACGTAAGTATTTCTTATTTATCTTTACTCAATGTTTTTTTCGGAGTCGGTAAACTCCGTTTTTTATTTACATTTCTTGTTATTTTTCTTTCATAAGGCAGAATAATCTCTTGCAAAACCAACGATATATAATAATGCCAAGAAAAAAGAATACTCGTGGGTGAAATTGATAACATAAGAAAAAAATTCGCCGCACAGTCAGGCCATTCCGCGGGGCCCCTTAGGGAGCCCCAGACTGATGTCGCAGTGGAAAGAGAAACTTATTAAACTTTTCGTGCGTCAGAAGGTTAACATCAAATGAACCAGTGTATTTTTAGGAGCATTATAAACATATAATTATATATATATATATATATATATATATAATATATATATATATATATATATATATATATATATATATATATATATATATATATATATATATATATATATATATATATATATATATATATATATATATGCAATGTATATATAATTATATGTATATCTTTCCTGCCATGTTCCACCGCGAGCATCAGTGACAGCTTGCACTCTCTTAGCTCGAGCCAAGTAGGTCACAGGACAAATGTATAGCTATCAGCATTAAGTTAGGTTCAACGATCCCTCGTAACGGAGGCGAAAAGCGGTCGGAAGACGGGAGAAGACGGCAGAAGGCTTCGGACAACAGCACTATCAGGACGCACCTCTCACGCGCCCCTACAACACTCACTGGTTGTGTTCACGACATCACTGTACTGGTTGTAATATCTCTACGCTCCTTATTGGACTCTAAATAAATGTGTACCAAACTGGACGTACATATTTAACTCAGCCCAAATAAATCTCTACAAATATACCGACTTATATCAGCAGCTATTGTTGATGACATATTACTTATAACATTTAGAGGATATCTATGGAAATCATCGGTCGAAAGATTAAGAAATTTCGCATCACTTAAGTTGTGTAAGGAAAATGCATCCTCCGTGGCAACGAGGCGGCCGATGAGGTGGCCCGGGAGGCCACCAGACATCCAGCGGTGGCCTTGACTGTCTTACCCAGCATCCATGGGGCCAAGGTACTGGCCAGGAGCGCTACCGTCTGTGCCGCAGGGCAACAGTATCGCCAGCTGGTGCAGACATCGAGGCAGGCAGCCTGGCACAAACAAGCCACGAACAACAACGAACCGTTACGCCCCGCCCAGCAGCTGTCCCGAGCCGAGGAGGTCATCCTACACCGACTTCGGCTTGGCTACTTGACCCTGGAGGAGCTGAGGGACAGGTTTGAGGAGCGGCCGTGTGAGCACTGTCCTCATATGACCCCCCATCCCCTGACCCACTACCTGCTTTCCTGCCCCGCTACAGAGCGGCTCAGACAGCGCGTCGGCCCGCTGGAGAACGCGGCCGCCCTCGTGCGGCAGTTTAAAAAAAACTGGCCCTCCTGCTGGAGGTGGCGCATGCCGCCCCACTCCCCCGATGAACACTAAGGAGCGGGAGTGGCCTCACGCCCCGCCCACCTGTGAACTGACTGTGGCTGCGGCTACAGCGTGCGCCACGCTTTTTATGTATATCTTCCAGGGGGGGGGGCGGGGGCCCCCGACCCGGGGGGGGGCGGGCCCCCCCCCTTTTTTTTGGGGGGGGTTTAGCCCCCCCTTCTGAGCCGGGCCCAGGAAAGCAGGGTAGGGGGGTCGGGGAGGGGGGGGTCATTAGGACGTGCCCCACAGGGCCGCCCCCTAAAACCTGCCCCCTCGCTCCTCCAGGGTAAAATGCCAAGCCGAAGTCGGTGTGGATGCCCCTCGGCTGGGGACAGTCTGGGGGGGGCGAAACTTTCGTTGTTTTGTGGCTTGTTTGTCCCAGCGCCCTGCCTCGTGTCTGCCCACTGGCGATACTGGTTCCCCTGGGGCACAGAGGGTACGTTTTTCGGCCATACCTTGGGCCCCATGGATGCGGGGGAAAGACGTAAAGGCCACCGCTGGAGTCTGGTGGCCTCCCGGGGGCCACCTCATCGGCCCCCGTTCCCACGGGGTGCTTTTTCCCTTTAAACACAACTTAATGATCAAAATTTCTTAATCTTTCGACCGAGTTTTCCTAGATATCCCTAAATGTTATAAGTAATTGTCATCAACATAGCGCTGATATAAGTGGGTATATTTGAAAGGGTTTTTTTGGGGTTGTTTAAATATGTCGTCCTTTTGGTACACTTTTATTTAGAGTCCAATAAGGACAGAGATATTAAACCAGTACATTTGATGTCGTAACACAACCGTGAGTTTGGGGGCGCGTGAGAGGTGCGTCCTGATAGTGCTTTTTTGCCCAAGCCTCTGCCGCCCTTTCTCCCGTCTTCCGACCGTTTTCGCCCCCCGTTACGAGGGATGTTGAACCTAACTTAATGCTGATAGCTTACTTTGTCCTGTACCTACTTGGCTCGAGCAAAGAGAGGCAAGCTGTCACTATGCTCGCGGGGGGAAACTGGCAGGAAAAATACATATAATTATTATAATTGCATTATTTTATATATATATTTTATAAAAAATATATTATATATTATATAAAATATAAAATATTATATATATATAATATATATATAATATATATTTTATATAATATATATATATATATAAAATATATATAAATTATTGTTTATAATGCTCCTAAAAAAACCGGGTTCTTTTATTTTAAACCCTTTCTGACCACGAAAGTTTAATAATTTCCTTTCCACTGCGACATCATCTGGGGCTCCCTAAGGGGCCCCGGGGAATGGCCTGCTGTGGGGCAAATTTTTTTTTTTCTTATTTTATCAATTTCACCCACGAGTATTCTTTTTTCTTGGCATTATTATTATCTTTGGGTTTTTTGCAAGAATTATTCTGCCTTATGAAAGAAAAAATAACAAAAATGTAAAAAAAAAAAGGGAGTTTCCCGACTCCGAAAAAAAACATTGATTTAAAGATAAATAAAAAATACTTACTGCACCACTTCGTAGCTCGAAATTCCTGATCGACTTTTTTCCGTTTGTATGCCAAAAAAATCGTTTTTTTTATGGGGATTCCAACGCTACCATTAAAATTTTTCATATGGCCATAGTTCTTGGAAATGGAGTAAACCTGAATCTGGTGATGCGTGGAAAGCCGACAGGGGAGGCTGGCGGGGGGGGGAAAAAGATGTCATCACTGGGCCACTTTTTCCCGCCAGTGACACTTCTCGGGGAGTTTTTTCCATTTTTTTTCCTCTTTCCCCATCATTTTCATGAGAACTCATCCTCCTCATTACAAATGAGTCTCAATCTTTTCCTTGATTTTTCTTAGCCATATTTTCTAATAGTAAATCCTGGTCCCTGCAAATATATAAAAAATATTGTATCAGGCACGACCCTTTTTTTTTTACATCGAAAAAAGTATAAATACACCTTTGGTCTCAACTGCCCAGGCTTCCCCGGGCTCGAGAAAACGTTTTAAAGGGAAACGACAGTCCGCGCTCACAGGCTGCTCTGAAAGGAAAACTGGGCACGGGCCCCTTATCTTTTTAAAACCCCCGGGCACAGATTTTAAAATTATTTTTTATTATATGGGTCTAGCTTGGGATCTTTGACGCAAAAAGTTTTGACTGATTCTGATAAATATTTTATTTTTAACGATTTTTAAATTTTTTTTGACGCGATTTGCGTAAAAAGCAGATGAAAACGATTTCGTTTTGACGCAAATCGCGTCATGGTGCGTGAGGGGGTTAAGTACATGAAATATCCTGTATGGAATTAAAATGATTTTTTACCTTGCTTGAAAATAGTTGTAATTCAATGAAAATAATTATGCAAGTCAGTAATATTTATAAAATTTGATAACTGCTGACATTGCTGGGGCCCGCTATATATTTGCCTCAATTTGGGGCTATAAAATTAGCTAGGGAATAAAAAATGGTAAAAGAAACTGTACACCAAACTAAAGACAAATATTAAAAAAACATTAAACTCTAAATTTCCCCAAACTTAATTCCTATCGCTAAAATGAAAAAATCTGACAAAATACACAGATAAATTTTCACAAAAATTCGGCGGACCAAGATGGAAGGTTTTTGGGCCCCTCGAATTCCCAGTAACAAAAAATATTTTTACAAAATGTAATGTGGTAAACAAAGGTTTAAACATATGTTCAACATCAAAGAAAATGACAGGGCCCGAGTAAATTTATATATGGGGCGTAACAGCGTGGGTAAATCCCAATGTGTAAAAAAAATGTTAAATTTTAATTGTCGTGAAAGGTGTAGCAAATGTACTGTACCGTAGACGTGGGTAGCAAACTCAATTTTCGGGAAAAGGGTAGCTGTAAAAAATTATGGGAAAAAAAAATGGAAAATACATTTAAAGTACTGTAATCGAAATTTTAAATCGTCAAGTAATCGTAAAAAAAAAAACTGACTGTGTAAAGAAACGACAAAAGGGCTCGTCTGACTGAGACTGTTCTGTGTTTTTTGCATTGTGTGGGGCAACCCAAATTTTGCCAAAAAAAAATCATACAAAATGAAAATAATTCAATGCTAATGTTGAAAAATTTTGACAACAGCGTTGAAAAAACGACGGGGCAAAAAAAAAAATTAAATAATTTCAATATGAATGAATTTCGAAACATGGTGATGTATAACGGTAAGTGATGACACTCTTGTTTAAACTTGTAAGAACCTGTGCTAAAAAAGCATTTTATAGGGATTAACCAAAAAGTATGGATTATGTTTTGGGACAGGAAACTGGCCTGGGGTGAATAAAAAAATTTTTTTTTGGGTTTTCCCACGGGGTGTGTAAAAGACAAAAAAGTTTTCCGGGGGGGGGATGGGAAAGTTTCCGATTGGAGTAAATCTTATAAAAGGGAAATGCACGGGGTAGCTGTAAAGCTTACAGCTGTAAAGGAAAAGGTGGGCAATTTGGTATGACGTGGAATATACATTAACCCTCATTAGAGCAAATTTACACAACAGCTAAAAATTTTTAAAATTGGAAAAAATAAACGGGGCCAGATTGTATGATATTTCCGTTCTCCATGTAAGAGACAAAGTGTCTATACTCATGGAGTTCTCGAATCACAAAGATTTTTAGGGTAAGTTAATTGAACAGAGAACCATGTAAATTCTAGATAGGGGAAAAAAATTTCCAATTGTTATAGGGCCATGTGGGGGCAAAGGAAAAATTTCTCAATCCCCCTGGGGGAAGAACAATTTCAGCTGTGAGTAATAAATTATTTTTCCCTCAAAGGGGAACAATGTTAAGAAGATTAGTTTTTTTCTTACAATCATGTTTTCTGAGGTCTGTATGTCATTTGTAATTTCCTGCGAGTTTAATTTTTTTAGTAAGTAATATAAATGGTTGTTAGTTGTACATGGTAATACATGTGACCATGTGTGTAAATGTTCTGGAGGGAACTGTTTTCATGCATATACCCAGATTATATGTTAGTAATACACAAACCATCATTCAGATAGTGATCGTGTACAACGGGAAAGGCCCCTAAGTAATTATTTTTTGTAGTGATGTAATTCACGTTTCTTTAAACGTTTAAAAGGGATGAATTCCCAAACCCGGGGGTTTCCGCGGAACCCTGGGTTCCCCCGCCTCACCAGGGTTCCCGCGAAACCGTAAATAATTTGCGCTATTAAAAAAGACATGATCTTAATTCTAAATTTTTAAAATTTCCCACCAACAACACGTCACAAAAACTTTCCAGACACCAAAATACTCGTACTGTAATCAGTACAATGTATATAGTAATGAGAGCAAAAAATATGCAAAAATTAAGAAAAAAAATTGTGTTTATTCCGGTGCGGGATCGCCCCTTTATTCCTATTCCGCAAGTTTTTGGGGACACAGGGGGTTGGGGAGGAGGGGGCGCAACCCCGTACGAGTATCATACGGGGCACGATCCCCCCAGCCGTTCACACATCTTCCCTTTGTCGTTTTTTAGCAGCGCAACCCAGTGAAAATTGTGTTTTTTAATCTCAAAACCCGTTATATTAGTTTGATACGGATTTTTTAAGCTCAACATGTTCAAATTTTTGAAAAGAAAGTTTTTTTTTGGAAGGGGGGACAGTGACGAAGAATCACAAATACCCCAGCCAGTACGAAAAAAGGAAAAATGAGTGATGTCAAAAAAATCGCCCTTTACAATGACAGTTATCTGGCCATTGGCTTTAATGGACTGGAGAAAAAACTGTCCACTTCCTTTGTGCATTGTTTTTTGGGAAAAAAGCTCGCTAACACACTATGGCCCCCCAAAATTTAAAACGACACTTAACTACTAAAACCAGCCACTTGTCAAAAAAAAACCGTGGGTTTTTTCGAAGACTCTTGGATTCCAGCAAAACAAAGAAAAGTTTTTTAAAAGAAGGGAAACCCTCAGTGATAAGGGCCCCAAAAAGCAAACTATTTTTGGGTGAGCTAGTTGCCAAAAAAATGAAAAGTCACACTATTTCAAAAGCCTAATAAACCTGCTTGCAAAATATTGTGAAACAAAGCTGGTGAAGAAGCTGAAAATGAATTAAACAAGGTTTTTTTTTCTGATAAAAACAATTAGTAGGCGTTGGGGTGACCTGTCCAAAAATATTCTGGTATTTTGGGCTGAAAATACTGCAAAAAACAACTTTCTCCCAGTGATGAGACAACTGATATCCTGGGAAACTCCTGTGGGATTTGTACGATTTGAAAATGAAGGGGAAATAAAGGAAAACATTTTTGCTTAAAAAAAACTGCCAAAACTACCAAAGGCCACACATTTTCAAAATCTTGTCTCTTCCTGGAAACTTGTGGTTTTTCAAGGGACCGATGCGTTGGGAATCGCACTGATGGTGTCCCCCAATAATTGGCTCGTACAAGGGTTTGTTTGTTCCGCGTAAAAAAAAAAAAAAAACCCCGAAGTCATAACAAATCCTTGCTTTCTCCACCCAGAATTTTTGGTTGCAAAAAAATATTTGGGTGATTTTAAAAAAGTCCTTGATTAACTGTGAACATGGTTAACTTTATAAGCAGCGCCCTCTGGGTCCGCATATTTGCAAGGTTTTGTGAAAAAATGCAAAAAGAAACTGACGCTTCTCCAACACAGAGAGCCCCGATGGCTTTCGAGGGTAAAGTTTTTGACAAGGTATTCGAGCTCGACAGGAACTGCTGCTTTTTTTCAAAGAGAATAAAAAATCCAGTTTCTGTAATTTCTTGAATCTACAAAAAGGCAATGAAACTAGCATATTGGCAGATATTTTTTCACATTTAAAACTTAAAACCCGCATGCAGGGTGCGAAAGGGAAAACATTCTGACTTTTACCCCGACAAACTTTTTGCATTTAAAATAAAATGCGTTTGGAAAAGCACCTTTTTAAAAGGAAAAAGCGAAAAGTTTCCACTCTTTTTCTTCAATTCAAACTCAGACTGAAATGAAAAAGTCATTTTCCAAAATTAAAAACAAGTCATTTGGATCATGTCAGAAAAAATTCATAGTACTTCCCCTCCTTGTTATCAGAAGGGATGATGGGGGAGAAACCCCCTTTACGAGTTCTCACCAAGTACAGAAAAACCCACTTAGTCTGCAAAAAAGGAAGAACTAGTGAAATACAGTGCGATCGAAACCTTGGGAAAAGAAACTAATGAAGTATCACTTGACAATTTTTTGGATTTCAGCAAAGCAAGAGTACCTTGTCATCTCAGTAAAAGCATTGGATGTTTTACTCCAGTTTTTCACTTCTTACCTCTGTGAACAAGCTTTCTCATGCCTGACCGTCATTAAAGCAAATCAAGAAATCATCTTCTGTCTGTCGAGGAAGAACTGCGTGTGTGTCTGTCAAAAATTCGGCCAAGAATTTCACAGGTACGCAAAGAGAAACAAGCCCAAGTGTAACAACTGAGGTAAGTCATAACATTATTGACTTATTAGTGTGAACTCTCATGACATGTGATGGAATTGTAGATTTCATATGAATTATATTGCTCAAGAACTTTTCTTAAAAAAAATAATATATATATATATATATTTATATATATATTAGTATACTATATATAGGGGTTCCTTGGAATATGAAAATTATTACAGGGTTCCTCCAAGGTGTAAAGGTTGGGAATCACTGACGTAAGGAATGCATTCCAGTAAAAACATGTACCTGTGTAACAATAAGTGCGTTAGTATTTCATGCATGTTAGTATAGGAAATAGTGAATTGCAACAAAAAGTGCTGCTTTAACGCTTACATATAGTATTCTAATGTGAATAGTTTACATAGTTTATCAATTTACTGTCATCAATTAGAGTTTCTATCGTGCAAGAGTTACAAGGTAAAATGGAAACTATAATCAGTTTTTTTACTAGCAGTTGGTCACAATAATATGTAGTTAAACCCCAAAAAAAATCGTAAAACACCAAGAAACTTATTTTCAAGAGTGGTATATAACATTGGCTTAGTGTGTTGTGTAGAAATCTTCTGAAAAAGAACACACACATTAAAATTCAGAATACATGGTAATTGTAAAATAATCAGGTGAACTGATATAAAATGTAATGATATGGAATGGTATGGAATGGAATGACACTACTGTTTCTGCGTGTGTGACCGCAATTTTTGACGGTAATAATTTGTAGCAGTGTGTGTGTCATCATTAACTGCAGGTGTGTCCTGTGTTTTAGTATTTGGGCATGGCAATTCTTCACCTGTATCTAATCCTCTAGCTACTCGTTTAACCTGGTCAATATGGACTGTCTTTGCATGGTATTTATAATATTGCTGTATAGTTATTTTGTGTCCCATGTTCAATGGTAATGACCCTGTAAGGTCCTTCAAATGTAGAATCTAACTTTGACGTAATTTGCTGTACCTGAAAGTATACTACATCACCTATATTGGCTTTTTTGCTGTGTATGGGCGTTGGTACTTAATCATGTTTTCCCTTTTTGGACAATCAATAGCGTCTGTTACACGCTTGTATATTTTCTGAAAATCAGCCACTCTAACTGTTACGTAGTCATCAAAATTATATATTGGCTTTGTACTCTGCTCTAGGAGAGTGTAAGGTAGTCTTTTGTCTTGCCCAAATACAATGAAATGTGGTGTTCACATGTAGACTTGTGTAAAAAAGAGTTAAGTGTGGCAGACACTTGGGGCATCCATTCATCCAGTGAGAACTGTAAGGTTGAGCTAATGATATCAGGAGTTGTATAATCTTCTTATTTGTCTTTCTACCATGCGTTGCTGCTAGGGTGATAGCTAGTTATGTACATTTGTTAATGTTGAAAAGTTTGCAAATTTCAGTGAGAATTTGATTGTTAAACTCCGGTACCATTGTCCTGAGAGTCAATGTGGATGGTGTATTGAATTTAAAGAAAACTTCATCCGTAAGTGCTTTAGCAACTGTTAGAGCCGTTTTGTCTTGCAGTAGTACAAAACTGAAATCTAGAAAAATGATCAATGGCTACTAACAAGTATTGAGAACCAATTCTGTTAGTGGGAGTTTTAGCAAGTCTATGGCTATTGTCTCCCAAGGTCCTTTAGGTGTAGGATAAGGTGCATAGGGCAGGTTTTCCAACTGAACCCTTTGTTTCAGCGCAGGATTGACATTTATCTATGTGTGCAAAAATATCACGGCGCATGTATGGCCAAAAGTATTCCAAACGTGCTTGGTGCAAACATCTATCTTTCCCAGGGTGACCTGCAAGACTAGCATCATGTAAAATGGAAAGAAACCGTGGTATAAGGCAGAAGGTACTACCAGCTGTGTAACCTGGCGTTTTGGTTCCTGTCATGTCGTAAGATATGTATCTCGCACAAAAGGCTGAAATGTAACCAAAACTCAGGAAGGGGGACAGGTAATTTGGAAAGTAATCATCCCTATCCATAAAAATGTGGGAGCCGAAGGTTATTTCGCTTTTTCCTCCCCCTGTTTGGGAATAGCGATTTGGGCGCATTTTTTGGTTTGCTGGGGGGTTTTTGCGGTTCAAGCGAAATTTTCCGTGATAAAATCAGCCGAAATTCCCTGCGGGAGATACTAAAAATTTTGGGGGGAAAGTTAGGTTGCCAGGTCCCAACTGCAAATTTGCCTGACATTTCCTTAAATTAAAAATAATTCACTAAGGTGCATGCAGGGCGTTTTAACAAAAATGTTTACCCAAAAATTACAGATTTGAAATGCTTTAAAAAGACCATACGACCACCAGAGTTTTTTTAGGGTGGTTAAATGTTACGCTCTGCGGTTGGGTTTGCTGGCATAAGCTAATGCCCCGCCATTTACCTTCACCCCCTTCTGCATCAGAACGCCCCAAAGGCCTAATCTGATCATCATGAAAGTATAAACTGAGGGGTTTATAATCTTTAAGCGTCTGGGGCATCACAAAACAATGTACCCGGGATAAACGCCAAATAGGGCTTGACCTCATTTTGGATTAAATTTTTTTTAAGTTGATTATTGATGGTAAGGGCATTTATTCAAAACTCCCGGGATAAATTTTGTCAACATGAAAAATTTTGTGCTAGGGGGGCGAAACCCAAAGATGTCGCCTCGATCTGGGAAAATTTTTTTTCCTCATACTTGAACAAATGGATAGAAAAAAAGAAAGGCCCTTTTAATTTTTTCAGCATCAAGTACAATGCGCCATTATTATTCAATAAAACACACAAAAAAAAAAAAAATGGCCGCCAAAAAATGTGTTTTTCATTGCAAAAGTTGACTTTCTAAAAACCCCTTGTACAGGGGCAGTAAAAAGCTGGTTCAGTATGTTAGTTAAATTGGTACATTTTCGGATGTCTGCTGACGTGTGAGGGGTTTTGGTGTGCCGTGTGCGGGGTTTTTCCCCAGAGGGTTTTTCCCCCAGACTTTTTTGGGCCGCGCGGGCCCCCGCAGGGGGGGTAAAGGCAGGCGCTGGGGAGTTGGAAGGGGTAGGAGGTGTGTTTGTGAGCTGTGTGTCATCTTTTACAGCAGCCGATTGTCTAAAGTTTTAAAAATTTTGTTAACTGATGTTTAGTACATATACATTCAGAAACTGCCCGGGGCGACTTTTGTCACAATTAAACAAATTTTGCGGGGAGCATAAATTCAAGATACCCCCACCCCGATTTGGGGGATTTTAAATTCACCTCGTATCTTCGGGTTATAGATGAGCTAAAAACGTAAATAAAAGGTATTTTATATTTTTTTCAGCAAAAGGGAACCAATGACCTATGTTTTTAGAAAAAAAACCCAAAAAAACAATCAAAATAGCCGCCTACAAAACATGTGTATTTTTGGTTTATAATGAAATTTTGTTTCTTTTGGGTATTTGCAAGGTATTTTGGGCGGTGCGGTGGTACTTCAAAAGTCTGGCCAGGAGTGCTTTTCAAAGGAGGTTTGCATGGTGACAAGCCAAAAACTGTCGATCGGGACGAGAAGATTGAAACCATCATCAAGGCAGCAAAATAATCTCGACGGTAAACATAAAGTACTTGAGGATTCTTTTGCAGAGGTTCGGACTTTAGGAAATCCATAAAGCGTGATTACCATACATCCAAACTCAAACAGAGACATTCCCAAAGAACAAAAAAAAATGAAGGCCCTTCTTTGATTCCCCCCAAGAAAACCGACTTTCATGTGTTCAAGCTTTAGTTTCAGGAAAAATTTTATTCGTCGGAGAATGTACTTTGGGAAAAGATCAAAAAATCCCTGGGTGGGGGCCAGCATCCTGTGTCGTGAAATTGCCAAAAGGGGAAAGAAACGCTAAAAGCAGTATCGCTAGAAATGTGTTTACAGGGATGAGGGGGGGCCACCACGTGAGAGTGCCATCAGGGACCCATCAGTGCTTACACGCAGCAGACGGCACGTCCCATGTCTCATGCAATCCAAGTTTAAACAGAGAGCACTTACATGTGCTGCAGGCTCGACATAAACTCTGTAGAGGGTATGATGCTCTGAACTGTTTTGATTCGAGCACCCAGGAAGAACCCGAAGCGCTTTTGGCTCCGTAAAATTTTCAATGCTTCAGGGATATGGGGCAGCAAACCTCAATGTGAGTCTGGTAAAAAATTTTGATTGTTGTGGGGGCCTTTGGTGCTAAGTTCCCCTGGCATAGCAAGTATCCAAATCTTCCGTAGTATAATCCACGTACGAAAGGGTTTGATAAAGAGGACATGAGGGGATGTCGCTTTGACACAATCACCAAAAAAAATCACAAAGGGGAATTTAAAGGAAAATTCCAAAGAAAACTTCATACGAAACCAAAATAAACCGTGAAAGCCGCAAATCCGTACAAATCAATTTGGTCTACTATCTAATTTTGTCTCCTAAATTAGAAAGACTCTCCCTCCCATTCTCATTGGCTCAATCTCACAACTGCACTGCAAAATCCCCCCAACCAGTCTTCAATTATCTTGAAGTAGTGTTTTGGGGCTCTAAAAAAAACCATAAATTCATGAAACGCCTTTGGCGAAACATTCTTTTTTATGACGAAATTTGCGTTTCAAGAAATCAGCTGCATTGTCGCCAGAAGAATTGATTTGTAGGCATATCAATGTGATGCTGGATTGATCCAAATAGTAGCCGCAATTTCGGAGACAATCTCTCAAAATGGAAAAACCCTTTCCCATTCTTTGGCAGTACTTTTCCCCAAAAAAAAGGGAAAGAGGATGTTTCTGCCAACGGAAACTTCAAGCGCATCAAGAAAATCTGAATTCAAAGTCAAAGAGTTTAACTTGCAAATCGAAAGATTAAAATGGATCGAAAAATCCGGATTACCCCGGAGGCCGCTAGAAAAATGTCTTTCATAAAGATGCAGCTCAGAAAGCATGGCAAGACAAAGAGTGCCCAAAAACAACACAGCCTTTCGGGAAACATCATAAAAAGATCGATCCCAGAAAATGGGTAAAACCCAGCCAAAAATTTTGCCAAAAAGGCATCTCCCCAACCTAAAACAAAAGCTGTGTATCTGCCCTTACGATATACTCCGCCCATCCGACAATGATGACGGCCCTGGCACAGGCACAACATCTCACACAGCAGAAGGCCAGGAATTTGTTGTTTTCACGCGACTTGCAACTGTCCGTTGGTCTTCACGTAATGTGATCACCCGACCGATTCCCAAATGCCACAAAAAAGCGGCTCGGAGGAATGCATTTCTATAGTTTTGTCGGTCCGTTTGGGGACTTTTATGGCAGAAAGCGGCTTGCCCAAAATGATGATGCTGGTTTTAGGGGTGCCCAAATGTCCTGGGAAGAAATTTTTTCAAACGTGAGGGGGGCTACGACTCGTTGTGGGAGGATACTGGGATACTTGAGCAGACTCCAATTTCCCATCATGATCTGAGAGAATATTGGAAAACTTCCAGAGAAGTAAACCACTTAAATATGGGTTGACAAATCATAAAGCCGTATTCTCATGATGATGCTTATCAGAGCAGAGAGCGAAGGGAGACTGGCCACTTCACCTTTTAAGCCTTTTTACCCTGATGATCCCCCCTTTACGCGGCTGGGGATGTGCACTACGCACGATTGGGTCTTCTTTCCAGAAACGAGGGAACTCTCCCCCCCCAAAATCTGATCTGTTTTTATGAAAGAAAGCATGTGCTGAGACTTTCCGGGATCTGGGGGGTCTGGGGCGACATGTACATAAAATTTTATGAGGACGGCCATGGAAAAGGAGGCATCATCGGGATATTGAAACCTGAAAACCAAAAAATGGGCCTTAAGCTTCCCCTCTGCCCAAACTGGGTCCAACCCCACGAAAAGGTCGATGGGATGGAGGGTGTTTTGGGGGGGGGAATCATTCACAAAGAAAAAGCTCAAGCTAGGGTCTCCGTGACAGAAAAGGACAGAGAGGGGATCCGATACAAGCTCGGTTGAGCATCAATCCTCGGATCCCGTGAGTCATCCTAAAACATAGTGATATTTCCAGTGGAGGGTGTCTGTTTTCGTCAAAAGTGAAAATTTCCCCTTTAATTGGAAAGAACAGATGGCTGAATTTGAAACGACTTGGCCCGGGGCATTTTTCCCTATCCAAAAAAAAGATCACGCCTTAAGTGACGAGGGGAAAAGTGTAAAAATTTGGGAAAAAAAAAGTGTTTTTACACCAGCCCATTCTCAAAAGTAGTAGGTCTTCAGGCCAGTTTCCCGTCAAGTGGACATCAAAGGGGGTTTCGACATGAGCTGGCACCATTCCCAACATCAATTTTACAGATGAAGGGAAAGATGAGATGCTCAAAGGAAAATCCCTGTTGAAGACTCAACTGAAAGTTGAGGTCTCATCCAGAAATGCACCAAAAACAGACACACAATCATCGATGGTTCTCTCTCCTCTGGGTGATACACGGCCTGTGGGGGGTACAGTAAAACTATGGTCAAACTTCGACAACAATTAGAGGAACAGCAAAAAAAGGGGATGTGACTTGGTGCTTGATCGGTACTATAGTCACAAAAAAGGGGTTTCCAAAAAAGTGGCGGGAACATGAAGCCATTATTTTCCCCGCTAATTTCCCAAAGGAGCTGCCATCACAGAAAAAATCCTGACTGTCACTGAAAACAAGAAGCAGCTTTTGACATAATCCCTGAACTCAAAGGGAAAAGTTTCGTTCCCCCGAAAACCACATAAGATCCAAGTATATCAATCCCCGACAAAACTCCGATTGAGATCAGCAATGGAGGGCTTATCATCAAAAGAGGGGGGTTTGAAAAAACTACAAACCCCTGAAAGGCAATATCATCATCGTTCAAAAAAGCTCAAAGGGCTGCAAAAGGGGAAAAACCCCCAAACATCACCGTCCTTTTTCAATACCAGAGTGTTGTACTGCTTTTTACTTAAATCGGAAATGGTTTAGTTTTTGGTGAGTTGGAAACTCCAATAAAAGATCGAGAATATCGGCAAGACCGTTGGAAACACATAATATCATACCAAAAATCCCACGTCATGCACTTTTGGGTGCGACAAAAAAAGTTTGCTTTTGTTTCGGCATTGGAAAAGCACTCTTTTGAAGTTGTAAGAAAGTGGGCTTCTTCGTCCTTCTGGGAAAAATTGATGCGGCTGCCCCGGGAAAAAAGCAGGCAAAAAAATTTTGACTGCTTGTATGGGCAAAAACAGTGCACGTGTTAAAACACGACTCATGTTTGGGAGAAAAACAGGCAAAAAGGGTTATACATCAAAAACCAATATTATCTCTCTACCCCCGACCAGCGGGCCTTCGAGGAAAACGTGAAACGTGTGCATCATCAAAAACCATATGGCGCGCCTGAAAAACGCGGATCCACCAGAACTGGACTTGAAAAAAATGGATGGAAAAAGGAAAACCAAAAGATCACTTGTACACGCAGTCCCCCGGGTATATCAGCCTTGCACCAGATGCTGTCTTGGGACTGATCAGGGGTGGATGGAGAGGACAACCTTGTCGTTCATCCAGAGTGGTTGCCCAGTGCAAATTGTCGTGCACAAGTTCTGTGCCGTTACGATGGAATTTGCCAACCCAAATGCTTTGTGACTTGTACATGATATCACGAAAAAATCAAAATCCATATCTTACGTTTGACAGAATAAAAATGTTTCAGTGATTTAAAACCCAAAAAGTTTTTTGTTTCATTTGATTTAACAAAATTACCTTGCTTTGTTTCAATAAATGCAAATAAAAATACAAATAAGCAAATTTTTTTGAAATACCACACAGAACTTGCCAAACCGTGCTAGGGGAGTATTAATCAGATCTAGTAATGGCTGTTGGAAAATCAATTTCTGAATGAAAAAACCTTTTTGGCGGCCACTTGTTTTGTGTTGTTTTTTTTGAAAAATAAAGGGACATTGAAATTTTGATGTCTGAAAACTAAAAGGACCCTCATTCGTGTTTCTTCTCATAATAGTTACGAAGATATGAGGAAATAATTTTCCCAGATTCGATGGCGACCATCTTGGATTTCGCCTCCTAGAAACAAATTACTCAAGTATGACAAGATGTCATCCGGCAGTTTCTGATATATATGCCTTACCATCCATAATCAACATTAAAAAAAACTTTATACTCCAAAATGAGGTCCCATGGTACTTCTTGCCGGACAATGCCTTTAATTTAGAAATTGCTTGCCCCTGTGGAGCTTCCATGAAAATTCTACTCTTTCTTTAAAGAATGTGATAGTGGACTTGCAATTCGTGAGTAATCCATGATAAATTGTCTGAAAAAAACCACCGAGAAACCCAAAAACTTCTTAGGGCTTTTACATTTTTAGGTGTTGGATCATTGCATCTACCTTAGAAAGTGGTAGTATGTAAACCATTGGCATCCAAAACATGACCCAAGAAAAAAATGTGTTTCTTCATAAATGAACATTTTGTTAGTTTAACCTTCAAATTAGCATCTTTAAGTTTAGAAAGTACCCTGTCTAGTGTTCTTAGGTGAGAATTTGTGTCTGGGGTAGAAATGACTATGTCGTTCAGGATTGCAAAAACTGTATCTCCAAGTAATTCTGAGAAAACAGTGTTGATTAGATTTTGAAAAGCAAAGTTGAGGGGGCGCCTGCTATTCCAAATGGGAGTTTTTTGAAAGCGTAATGGCCTGAAGGAGTACTGAACGCTGTGAGGTCCTTAGATACCTCATCTAATGGGACCTGCCAGTATTCTACTGACAAGGTCCAGTGTTGAGAACACTTTCTTATCAGGCCTATGGACATCAGAATATCCTGTAATACAGGTAAAGGATACCTGGTAACTTGACAAACATCATTTAGGCGCCGATAGTCTACGACCGGTCGCCAATCGCCTGTTTTCTTAGGGATAAAAATAATGGAAAATTCCATGGGCTTGTGGATGGTTCAATAACATCATCCTCAAACCCATTTTCTTAACCATGCCATCAAGTATAGACCTTTGTGAGTGGATAATCTATATGCAGGAATGTAGATAGGTTGTGTATCAGGTAGAAAAGGAATGTGATGAGTAATAAGGTTTGTCGTACCTAAAAAATCACCTTGTATGGCAATTGTGTCATGATTTGCAGTTATTTACTTGCAATAGTGCCTGCTTTGACTCTGGAAAATCCTATCCTTTTAAGGGAAGGCTGATGCATCCTTTTACACACTGTGCATGATCAGTGGCAGGGTCTCCAGTTGATAAAAGGGGAACTACTGGCAAAGTCGCAATCATACCCCTGCAGCGGGGTGGGACTACGAATCTGCTAAGTACTTCCTGTGTGACAGCTTTTGAGTGCACGGTGACTTATTATGAATGTACATATTAGCAATGCCCTTTTTTTAACACTGCACAATGGTGATTCCATGAAAATAGTCTTCAAAAACCCGTACTGATTTCACTCAAACATATAGCCTCGCAGTCTTCTTTCCCACACCTGCAAGTGTCAGAGATACCAAAGAGATTCGCGACCGTTTAAAGAGACGTCTCCCACTAACAGCCACGATCTTTCCCTAGAATCTTGCGAAGGACAGAGAACAGTCGGGGTAAAAACAGGAATCAGGTTCAGTTTTTAAAACGGTGAATTTATTTCAACGTGAGCTGTCACTGCTGATGGCCGCTCGGGCACGCTAGTTAATTCATTTACGTTAATTTCAGGAGCTTGCACTATTGCAGAACTAAATGTAAGCATTTGGGAAGGTTTTTGACTTCGGGTATATATGTTCCATAATACGTAATCCCGTGTAAGTGTGGACAAACTTCAATGCATTCATCTCGCATTGTTTATATACCTATCAGTAGGGCACAGGGAATATATCCTTGTGAAATATGGAAACAGATAAGGGGATGCAGGCACGAATTCCTCAAATTTTAAGTTAAGCCATACTTTACCAATGACAGGGAATTTCTTGCTATCTAAACCTGTCAGTCTGATTGACGGAGGTTCTAAGAAAAGGACAGATTTCGTTTCTTTACGTAATGCATTCAGTGTATCTATTTCCATAATATTTGTCTCACCTTTTCCCTTTTTGTCCATAAAAGCATTAATTTGCTTGTCCTTGTGTATGACAGGCACAGTGAAAACTTTCGTACAAAGTAGATGTACCTATAAATACCTCGGCTAAGCTATCATCGTTCACAGTAATGTCACTACGAAGGTACCCTGTAAATGTTTGTCAGTAGTATGAGCTGTAATGAAGGTTTAACCTTGTCTGGCATGGGTAAGGAAAAAATTGCTTTACTATGTTAACTTCTGGGGAATCCTGTATTACTTTCTATTGTGTGGCGTCTCCATGAGGAACATGTGTAACGTAGGGGCGTTTGTGTTGGTGCCGAAACCTTCCTCCCCTCGGCGGGAGGGAATAAGTGTTGTTGCCCGTGTTGCAAATAACGGCACTCGTCAGAGCTATGACTCCAGGAATTTTGATATACACAGTACTGTTTCTTGTAACTTACGTATTTATTGTAGTCTATTGATCTACAATGTGACAGTGTATGTCCTGGAACTTTACAAATCACAAAAATAAATAGTACGTGCGTAATTGTAGCTACCATGACGTTGATAACGCCGCTTCACCTGATACGGGGGACTTGTGTAATGCTTATGTTGCATATAGCGGGAAGAATATCTACTCCTACCGTGTGTCGTAGGGGAAAAAATTGTGGGTATAATGGGTCTAGAAGTTCGCCTATAGTATGAGGGGTAGATAGCTGTTTGCTTAGCACAATGATGTAAGTGCGCTGACGGAGTCTGTTTCAGATGTACTCATCGTAGCCATTGTAATGTAAATGTAAATGTATGTTAAAATAGCACTAAAAATAACTTCTAACGTTGAAAAAGTCCAGAAACATGGTGTAGATGTGAACGGTCACTGTGGGAGACACTAAAGTCCACCTTCTCCTATAAGATATACCACTGAGTTTAAAAATCCTACATGTGTATAACTGCCCAAAACTGTAAAAATTACTTAGCTGTTTGCTACTAGCATTGGTGTATGATTAGGTGAGGGCCTGGTGACTGACGGATGAACAACACACAGGTGGGTTGATGCCTGGAAAGACGGATGTACGTGGCTGGATACACACAATCTGTTAAAGAGGACATATCAGAAAAATAGTAACTAGGAAATAGACGTCCACACTAAAGATGTGGAACGTGTCCAAGCTCGCACAGGCTAAAGTCAACTTTTTAAATATCCTCACCTTAAAATACTTCTATTACAACCTGACCTAACCCAACCTAACCTTCACCATCCCCTTTTTTGATTTTCTTTACTTTTACAAAGAAAGAAAAGTGCTAAATTGTTCTTGAAAAAAGTTTTAAAAAAAATTTTTAAAAAAATGGTGTAGTGATGGCGGTGGTGGTGGTAGTGGTGATGGTGGTTTTTTGTAGTGATTTGGTGGTGGTGATGGTGGTGGTGGTGGTGTGGTGATGGTGGTGTAGTGGTGGTGGTGTGGTGGTGGTGGTGGTGGTGGGGTGGTGATAGTGGTGGTGGTGATGGTGATAGTGGTGGTGGTGATGGTGGTGGTGTGGTGATTTGGGGGTGGTGGTGATGGTGGTGGTGGTGGTGGTGATTGTTGGGGGTGGTTGGTGGTGGTGGTGATGGTGGTGGTGTGGTGGTGGTGTGTGGTGGTGTGGTGGTGTGGTGGGTGGGGGTGGTGGTGGTGATGGTGGTGTGGTGGTGGTGTGGTGGTGTGGTGGTGGTGGGGGTGGTGGTGATTTGGGGGTGGTGTGGTGGTGGTTGGGGGTGGTGGTGGTGGTGCTGTGGTGGTGGTTAGTGTGGTGGTGGTGGTTTGGTGATCGTGGTGTAGTGTGGTTTATGGTGGTGGTGGTGGTGGTGATGGTGGTGGTGGTGGTGTGTGATGGTGGATGGTGGTGGTGGTGATGGGGTGGTTTTGGTGGTGGTGATGGTTTGGGGTGGTGGTGTGGTGTGGTGGTGGTGGTTTGGGGGTGGTGATGGTGGTGTGGTGGTGGTGGTGGTGGTGATTTGGGGGTGGTGGTGGTGTGTAGGGGGTGGTGGGGTGGGGTGGGTGGTGGTGGTGGTGGTGTGGTGGTGTGGTGGTGGTGGTGGGTGGTGGTGGTGGTGGTGGTGTGGTGGTGTGGGGTGGTGGTGGTGTGGTGGTTTATGGTGGTGGTGGGTGGTGTGGTGGTGTGGGGGGGTGGGGTGGTGTTTGGTGATGTGGTGTGGGGGTGGTGGGTGGTGGTGGTGGTTTAGTGGGTGGTGGTGGTGGTGGTGTGGTTGGTGGTGGTGTGGTGGTGATGGGGGTGTGGTGGGGGGTGGTGTGGTGGTGTGGTGGTATGGTGGTGGTGGTATGGTGGTGGTGGTTGGTGGTGGTGGTGGTTTGGGGGTATGGTGGTGGTGGTGTGGGGTGGGTGGGGGTGGGGGTGATGGGGGTGTGGTTGGTGGTGGTGGTGGTGATGGTGGTGTGGTGGGTTGGCGGTGGTATGGTGTGGTGGTGGTATGGTGGTGTGGTGGTGGTGGGAGGTATGGTGGTGGGGGTGGTGATGGGATGGTGTGGTGGTATGTGGTGGTATCATATTGTTAATGCGAATCAAGCTCCCAAGCTCCCTTCGCTCACTTTTGGGCAACCCTGTCTGTACCCACGGCTGAAATGGCATATTAACACCTCACACACACTCCTACCACGTATATAACACCATGCTAACCCTAAATAACACCTATAATGGCATTAGAAACACGAGTTATAGTGGTTATATGAGGCCTAACACAACAGCAGTGTCTGAATATCCTCGGCTTAGACACTGTTATTGTGAGGGCTACGAGTCGAAACATTTTTTTTCCATTACACAAATTTGAAATTTACCCCACAAAACGCTTTTTTCCGGGTGGAACGCGACTTTGAGTTTCGCCCGGGGTGCTTGCAGCCTTTTGACCCTCAAGAAGGCTTTTGACTCAGTATCGTGAGTCACTCTGGGATCTTCTCCCGACTTCGGGGGACCCTTTGAAAGGGACTTTTGGGTTTTGGGAAAAACCTGGTCTGTATTCTGGGATTTAGAGTGCTGTGAAGTGTGGGGCAGGGGGTACCCGGTTTTTCCTGTAAATACAGGAGTGAGGAAAGGGTGCTTTCCCCCCCCAAATCACTTTTCAACGTTTTGTATGGACGGGGTAGGGGGAAACGGTTGTAGACCCAAAGTGATTGTGGGGCACCCGTTTCCCCCAACACAAAGATCACTGATCTTGTTTTTGCAAAATGAGCGGGAATTTTTTGCTGAGTCGCTGGGGGGTCCTGGTGAGGGCCCTCTCGGGGGGCTGCACGAGGAGGAAAAGGGCCCTTTTCCCCTTTGAGGCCCCCCTTCCCCCCCCCCTTCCCATTTAAACCAAGGGGTCCAGGGTTTGGAGACTTACTAGATGAAGCAGAAACAGTCTTTTTCCTTTGCTGTGGAAAAGGACATTGAGATTTTGGAAATTTTTACATCCCTTGGTAGCGCAGTCCAAAAGGGGAACGGGGGGTCACGTAAAGAAGTCTACGGCGTTTGGCATAGCCCAGGGGTGTTATGGACTCGCTCGGGGGATTTTTTTGGGGCTTGTGTTACCTGTGCAGGAGGAAAAATATCCGGATCTTCAAATCGCTTTGTGATCGCTGTCTTACCTAGGGTTTGGGACAGGGACACTAAAAAATGGATTTTAAGAGACAAAATAAATCCCTTTTGGTTTAATGGGTTTGCCCTTCGCAAAAATCATGGGGTATCGCGGGAGTTTACGTGTCAAAAAAGCGATTGCACCGTGGGGACTGAATCGGGGCCCCTATTCCTGCATAGTCCGTCAGCCCCAAACCTTCCCCTATAGGGGCCCATGTGGACGTTTCCCCCTTAAAAACCGATCCTTCCCATGGGTTGTATCTGTAAGGGGAAAACCCCCGGCGTGGAGGGGGCCAGGGGGGCCCCCAAAAGGGCCCTCGGGGCCCTGGGGAATTTTATGTTTTTTTGTGGAGAGTGTTTGGTTAGGGGAAAGGAGCCTGCATGGGAACTCGCGCGTGGGCCCCTTTCGGGATGGCTTTGTAGGGTGGGCGAGGCGACGCGCCCCCCCCCGTATGCCCCCAATGTTTGATTGAATGCCTACTTCGGCCTCGCACAAGGGCGCCAGGCAAAATTTTAATTACAATTTACTTTAAATGCAAAAAAACTTCCCTTCGCTCGCTTGCCCCCAAAATGAGTTAAAAAGACAAAATAAAACCCTTTTTGTCCCAAATTTCTTCCTTTAGGGCCTTATCCGTGCCCCACAAAATAGTCAAAGAAAAGAAGAAGAAAAACATTTTAAAAACCCTATATGACACCTTTTTGGGCCCTGAAATGGGTTTTGCCCCAAGCTCGCTTCGCTCGTTTGGACAAAAAACCAATCCCTTATACAAATATGAAATAGGATAAAATAAAATTTCGGGCCCTTTTGTGGTGTTCCCCCCCGGGGCGCTCAAGTCTGTAGTGTGGGGCTTTTGGGGGTGGTTTGTAGTGGGGCTTCAAGGGCGCTGCCGGTGGGGGGTTTTGCTGGGGGGGGGGTTTGGTGGTTGTGTTGCGAAGGTATCGGGTTGCCCCGGGTCATCCGTGATGCTGGGGGTTTGGTCCCGAAGAAAATGTGTTTTGATGTACGGGTTTCATATAGGTGGGTTGAAAATGGGGTTTTTTTATTTGGTGAAAACCGTTTTTAGTGGTGAGTAGGGGGTTGTGGTGGGGGGAAGGGACGCTGTGGTCTGGGGGAGTGGGAACTAAATTTCCCCTAAGCGCCCCCGGAAAACCAAAAAAGGGTGTTGGGGGCGGTGGGGGGGGGGTGGGGGTTGTGTTTCTGCCCGGGGGGAAAAGGGGTTTGTGTTGCTTTGTTGTTTGAGGGTACAAAGGGGTTTGGGGGGGGGGCGGGTTGTTGATTTGGTTTTTGGGGCCATGATGAGAAATTTTGGGGTTGCTTTATCCGGGCGGATGTACGTGTGGGGGTTGGCTGAGATGTCTTTACCTGGCAGGGGGGGTTTGGGGCAGTGTTAAATCCCCCCCCCGGGGGCCCTCTTGCTCCGCAAAAGGGGTGCTGATTGCTTTAAGTGTATCTGCCTCCTTTCTCTTTTATGGGAAAAATTTTTGCTGTATGTCCGGCTTGTAGACTTGTAGTTTTTGTAGTTGTGTTGGGGCTTGGTTGGGGGTTTGGGGGTTGTGGATGTTAACTGGGGTTGCCCATTTGGTTTTTGTGAAAAATCGGCGTATAATTTTTGGTAACGGGGAAAGGCCAAAGGGGTTAGTTACTCTTGTAGGGGCCCTTGTAGATTTGCGTGGGTGTTTTAATTCACCCGCGTGGGGCCCCTTTTATAAGTCGGAAATTTTTGGTAGAGAATATTTGGGCGGGGGCTAAATATGTCGCCCTTTTTTGGGTTACAAATTTTTTTTAAAAGCCCAAATAAGGATTTGAGATTTTAATTAAAACCCGGGTTACAGTGATGTCGTAACACAACCAGTAAGTATTGGGGGGGGCCGCGTGAGCGGTGCGCCCGATAGTGCTGTTGTCCGGGGCCTTTCTCCCGGGTTTTCCCCCTTTTTTTCCCCAACCGTTTTCTCGCCTCCGTTACGAAGGTCGTTGAACCTAAATTAAAGCTGAAGCTATACATTTTTTCCCCCTGACCACTTGGCTTGAGCTAAGAGAAGGGAACTTCACTGTTTCACTGGGGGAACCCTGGCAGGAGGGGATTTTACAACAAAAAATTCAATTGCCTATATATTTAATAATTTTTATGTTTATAATATTCCCCAAAAATTTCCCCTGGTTTATTTTATGTTAAGTATAGAAAATTCCTGTTGGAAGTTATAATAAATTGTTACACTTTTGTGATAATAGTTTTTAATTCCCAAAAGTAATAGTTATGCAAATTTAAAATATACAAAATTTAGAATGATAACGAATTTAAATGTAGTGACAAAATTTTTGTTAGAAATATTGAGGGTGATCTACAGACCCGGAAATTTTTTTGGGAATTATTACTTTTGTGAAAGATTTACGTTTAGACAATTATCTAATACCCAAATTTCCCTCAAATTATTTTTCCCAAATTTAGCGCATACCGCTACATTTAGAAACTTTTTTTAAAAAATGCATATTCCCTCTGGTGTTGAATTTTATTTTTTTGGATGTTGTGAAACCCGTTTTAAAAAAGATGAATATGGGCAAAATTTTTAGCATAAATTTAATTTCAAAAAGTTTCTTTAAAATAAATCTAGCAAGGGGAAAGGGGTAGCCAAAATTCCTACAAAAACCCTTTCAAGGGTTTGTTAAATGGGCGCTTGTCTTTTAAATACCGCACATAGAACTATATTTCTTGAAAATTTCCCAGCCCATTTAAATTTGGAATTGGGGGTGATCTATAGGCCCCCTTTAAAGCAAACTTTCCCGAGTTTTTTAACTTCCCCCAAAACATCCTGGATTTGGGGTTTTTCAAGCTTAAAATTAATTTTTACACATGGGTGCTTCAATGTAAAAAAATTTTTAAACATAATGATAAACGTCAATAGTCTCATTTAAATTGTTTTTCTGTAATTCCTTATATTATTTCTATAAAAAAGGGCCAAATAGGGGTTTCCCGGAATTTTTTGCCTCAGTAATAGACCAAAAGGGGCAAAAAATTGCCTTAACTATCAAGAAAAATGGGACAACGTACCCCTCCATCAGCGGGCCATTTCCCTGTTTTTTAGATTTTTTATCGGCCCTCAGCACAGACACTTTTTTTCACTTGTCACGTTTTTTGAAAAAAAATTTTTTGACACATAACATACATCATTTAAAAAATGAAATTTAAAATTATAAAAAGGGAATTAGGGAAATTTCTTAATACGAAGGGGCAATCAGAAACTTCGATTCATATACAGAAAAAATTCCAGTCTCTTTTAAAAATAAGCCCCCCCTTTTTTTCCCTTAAAACAGGTTGTAGTGAAAGGGGAAATTTTTTTTTTACAAAAATTATATAAATGCTTTCAATTTGAAATTCTATCAAATTCGAAATAAGGGTCCCAAAGGGCTGACGCCAAAAAATGGCATTTTCTATGAAAAAACATTTTAAACAATATTTGAAATACTTTTATTCGTGTAAAAAGAGCAGCCAAAAAAAGAAAAAACCCCTAAACAAAAGTTAAAAAAACAAGCGGGGGTTTAAAAACGAGATTAGTAAACAATCTTAGGTTAAAAAGCTCGTAAAATCCCTTTATCCATAAAATTTCCCGAATTTAAAACTATTTCTAATAAAAAGATATTGCCATTGCATTTTAAAGAGTATTTTTGTAATATGTTCCACAACCCGCCCGAAAACTGATTTATAAAAGATTTTTTTAAAACCCAAAACCTGCCCGAACCCGTTTTCCCTTTTATTTTCCCTTTGACCAAAATCAAATAAAGAAAATTTAAATTTTGTACAGAATCCCTTAAAAGTAGCTAAAACCTTGATTTCATGACATAAGCATAAAAGCTATTTAAAAAAATGCCCCCCCCCGGGAACGTTTTAAATTTTTCCTTTCTTTGGCCAAAAAACAATAGATGTTTTTTGAAAAGGGATTTTTCCCAAAAAACTTTCAAGTTCTTAAAAAAAAGTTTCCCGATTTAAGAAGGGTATTAAAATCTATGGAAAGGTAATTATCCCACCCCTTTTTATCTTACCCAACCCTTTGCAAAAAATTTCAAAAAATTTTTGTAAATTGGTAGTTTACCAATGATGGTCACTGGTCAACACGAATTTTTTTTTTTTTCTGGCAAAAAGGGTTTTTAAAAAAAAATTTTAACTGAATTTGGGCTGCTGATTAGGGAAAATGAAATCAATTTTTGTCTATCACTCAGGAAATTTTGCGATAAGAAATTTTCCCCTTTTTGATAAAATGACTCCTCAGCCCCAATAAACGAAGGTTTCAAAATTTAAAAAAACTGATTTTTAGTAATACTTTTGTTAATTTTTAACAAGGAATTAAAAAGATTACAAGCCATGTCAAGTAAATCAAATATAGTGACGAATTGAAATGGAAAAAAAAACAATACATATAAATGGTGCACAGATAATGGAAGTAGCAGTTATGTAAATTTTTTTTTTCTTGGCGATCTCTGATGTACAGCTTCTGGGTTGTCTTCATCAAGCTCCAGCAATTAACCGCCATCAATGTGGTCCCCCCGGGCCCTTGATACCGTCTTCATTGTTTTAATGTCCTGAAAAAACCCCCCTTTTTCCTCGCTCACATCCCAAGGTTCTCGGAAATTTTCCAAATGGCTGTGTAAATAGTAAACCCTTGATATCTTTACATCCAAGATCTCGCAGGTCATTAGTAGCTCTTCACAATCCTTCAATTTGTCTGTTTTTTTTCCCCTAAAAAATTTCTTTCACCACATTACAAAATGCATTCCAAGCTTTTCTTCTGTCTTTTCATTGATGTGATAAAATTTGGATCTCTATTAGTGTTTTATTGGAGGCCATCAAATATTCCACCTTTTTTCTTCTCTTTTACTAAGCCCCGGAAAAGTTGAAACATATATAGGAAGCATTTCCCTGTATCAAGGCTTTACGAACTGCTTCATCAATCCAAAATTTTTGTGCAGGGAGGAAAGACAAACTTCTTCCCATCCCTAGAGGGTATTGAGACATTTTTATCGCCAGGCCAAACTCTGTCCGAGGCCATTTTTTTTTTCACCCCAAAGCTTGCTGAGTCTACGTCCAAATAACACAGAAAACAGGGTATTTTTTGTCCCTTTCCTTTCTGACTAAAAGAAAATTAACCATTTTCAAAACGACACAAATTTAAACCCCCATGAAAAAGATATTGCAACCCCCTCTAGGCTCGATTTTTTTATATTTTTCTTTAAGTTTTACAGAAGACCATGGTAAAGAGCCATACTTATTTCCCTGGTAACAGAACACATTTCAAATTCTTTTGAAAAAGTCAATAAAAAACCCCAATCCCCGAATCATATGCTAGCAGTCCCCCTAAAAAGAAGTAGCCCCCTTTTAATCAGTACAATGACAAGTGGGATTGAATGGAAGTATTACGCAGTTGCTTCCCCCGTTACGATAAAATGAGAAAATGTGCCCGGGTTTCAGCATCGATTTTTTTTGCAGTCTTTAAAACAACAGTTCAGCAGATCTTTTTTTAATAAAAATCTCTAACCAAATCATTTCAAAGCAGATGAGTACAGAATTGGGGTTTTTCACAATCTTCACAGAGGGCTGAAAATATCTGTAGTGTCTCTTCAACATGGGAGAAAGGGGGAGCAGAGACTGTTTCATCATTTTTTTTTAAGCAGAAATATTGGTACGGTATTTTTCACTATGGGTAATGGTCGAAAGTGAAGGGTACTTGGGTATTGCAAATTTTCTTTTTTTTCTATTGAAACCCTTTTTAAATTTACAAAGGGAAAATAGCAGTCATTAAAAGATTTCTTTGGGTTTTCTCCAAACCATGGCCCTCCAAAACA
>JACEEZ010014805.1:0-20092 GCA_016584305.1 Chionoecetes opilio
TATGTAGGTTCTCGCGGTGTACTTATCAATAAAAATGAAAACTTAAAACCATGAATTGGATAGCGCTCAAATGGATAGCGTTGAGATATGTAAAAATAAGTCCTTTCGAACGTTGATCAAGGATTATTCAATGACTTTACTCCTCTCGTGACCAGCGATGACGTAGAATTGTTACTCAAAACCATCCACACAAGCGACACACAATCTAAAGTGAAGGGAGTATGTCACCGCTCTTAGACAAGTGCTTCGGGAGCTTTGTGTTCCTCATTCGTAGCTGCCACTGAGAGACACGCACACTTACCATCTCCAAAGGAGTTGGTTGTTGCGGGGGGTATTCGGGGGAGGATGGAGGGGGATTGTTAAAGAGATGGGGGAGGGAGTGGGGTAGGGATTGGGGGAGGGAGATACCAAAAGGACTTGGGGAGGGAGTTGTGGGGAGGGATGGAGGGAGAAATGCGGACATGACTGGTGGAGGAGAGATGGCGGGAATGGAGGGATAGAGATCGGGAAGGCATGGCATGGAGGGCGCGTGAAGGTGGTTGTGGTTTGTGTGTGTGTGTGTGTGTGTGTGGTTAGTGGTGTGAGGAGAGTGTTGAAAGGTTGCCGGGTGAGCACTACACAGCCTCTTCTCCCCGCCCCCCTCCCTCCTCGCTTCTGAATGGTCTCGGTGTGTGTACGTGAAGACCATCGCACAAAAAGGGTTCGTATTCCTAGTCTATCGCAATGGCGGTTACCACGATGTAAATACTACCGTCGCATGCGATCATTCATACTACCACGATGGTAGTCCTAGTCGTTCGAGAAAGGGGCGGTCTAATATTGTGTGGCGGCCTGAGGCAAGATTTACAAATACCGATGCGGAACATGGACATGGGCAGAGGAAAATATACATAAAGAGTCTCTTTACGCCAGCTATTACTATAACAATGATGCTGAATTACATATATACGAATATTAGTCGTAGTTTTGGGGGTGCTCCATGTTTGTTTTGTATCGATATATTTAAAATTATAATGGTATCAACAGTGGGTGGCAAGCTGAAATTAGACGCTCCGCTCAGAGCAAGCGGTACAAATGATAATACCATATACATGGATTTTGTGAGGAAGGATACTTTTTGTATCACACAAAAAACGCTCTATACCTTGATTGGCAGTTATTAATGTAGTTATGAATATAACCTATCGTCACTTACTCGGACATGTAAATGTATTTGGTATGTTCCTCGTTACCAACCGCTCGCTGTGTAACACTGCTCGATATGGTAAACACTGGACAGTGCTGTTTTTTGTTTAAATACATTATTCACCGGTCCCCCAGCGACGGGGCTTTTATGAATCAGCGGCGTGGTTATAATTTCTGAGCGTTTGCCCATACTCGTCCCCCTTCCCAAGCCTGGGGGACCTGTGGGGGAATGCGGGGTTTTCGGGTTGGGAGCAAATGATGCGTCGGACACTTGCCGGGAAAATTACAAGATTTAAGATTTAGGAGTATGTAGGCGGAGCCAGAAATCTCTTTGGGCTAGGGAAATTTACCCAAAACAGATTGAAACCTAACTCCAAGCGGGGTGTCTCTGGCCCCCCTCGACCCCGGTAATACTAACCAAAGCAAATTAAACCTAACTTCCTAGCGTTAGGGGCATGCCCCCATGTAGACCCACCCGATAATCAACATTACCTTCCTAGCGATTATAAAACCCGAAATCCTAACCTAAGCCTTTCTAACGAGGGGGGGACTTCCGCCAACCCTCCGACCCCCTGGTTAACCTATATAAAAAGTTACGCCTACCGCTTTAGTGGGTGGGGTGGGGGGTTCTCCTACACTGATATCATTCTGTTTGTGAGGAGTGTAAGTTCCCTACGTCGTCTTGACTTTTAAACAAAATCTCAATCAATTTCACTAGATCTAGGGACAGTTTACGCTATCCACTAACTCAAAAAGTATGAGGTTGCGGCATATATGTGGTACCACCAGCTGGTGAAAAATGGAAGAGACTATCTGATGTGTCAGTTTCTTAGGACACGGACTAAGTTTTTAAACACCTTAACCGACAACCTTACCTAGACCTCCAAAGGGTGGGGGGGCCGCCAGATGTCGGGCGGGTTGTGTGTATGCGGTTATTGAGACAACTATATCATTTCTCCCGATGTGTATATAGTTTAAAGGCCTTACGCGGACAGGAATTGATACGTGCCCAACAGTATACTGAAAAAATAACAGAAAACTTACTATAATAACGGCAGTAAGGATCGTGCCAGTTCTAGTCTCCTATATATCGCCTCAGCCAAATACCCGCATTCCACCAGCTTGTTTGGGGAGAGAGGGAAGATGGACACGCACTAGAATAATACCGAAACAATCGACGGCGGGGGATAATTTTTGCCAACAGTTGTCACTTGAATAGTGAATAAAGCTAGGAGTAAATAAGGTAAGAATAAAAGGTTGTTTATAATGGCCACACCATTTTGAAGTGACATTATTTTCTATTTAGTTTTGATGGTATTTTGAATAAATTTAGCTCTTGTCTATAGCGGGAATTAATATATTTTTCTATACCGCCCAATCATACCCCCCAAGTTGTAATTCTGTTTCAGTAAAACATGTGTTAGGGTAGGTTACGGTCAGGTTAGGTAACAGAAGCACTGGTAAAAGTATTAGATATGATAGGTACATTTTCGGCCGTTGCAGAACAAAGATCTCGTTCCGGGAAACAATTAATTTTTTGATGGTGTGTAAGAGGCAAAATTTACCTATATCTAGGTAAGAGCCCTAGATTGCGTGTGATTTCCCTAATATCTAGATTTTCCGCCTGGTGGATCTAGGTGATTTTGTTTTCGAAACCAAATTGTAACCCAAACCTTCCTAGGGATTAAGCCATAACCTAACCTAGCGAGGTCTCCGGCCTCCTCGACCCCCTAGTAATCTAAAACCTAATACCTCCTAACCTTACAAAATTTAACCTACTACTAGTAGGGGCTCCTCCCCCCCCAACCCCTCGGAACATGACACAAATACTACTCCTTACCTCCGAGCCGAGGGGTTGAGTGGTGTTCTACACTCGGTCTTATGCATTAGCGGTCGTAATGTTACAACGTGCTGCTGGGACTTGGAAGAATCCAATCCATTTACCCCGATCTAGGGAATTTTTACAACCCTAACTCAAAATACTGGGTGCAACGCCTAATTGACACAGTCAAATATCCTGCATTCCATCAGGTCCATAAGCTTGTTGCGGTAGATTGGGGAATGGGCAAACACTAGAATAATACTGATAGTGTATATCGAGCCTAGAAAAGAAGTGAATACTGTGACGGCGTGAAATTGTAGGGATTTTGTCTCGCCGATGGGAACGAGAAATCCGATAGACTAGAGTACAATACCATAAACCTGGCCCAAGGGCTAAAGATTAGTTTTTGGGTACCCATCGTCCTTTGGCAGATAATCGGATAGATTGATGGTTTGAAAGAATCTGATCATTGTTTTTCTGGCAATCACTATTTATATTTTACCACCTTGACAGAGTCAAGGACCATTGTTGCTTGAAGAGTTTGATTAAAGATTCATCACAATAAAGTTATGGTAATAGTCAACATAAGTTCATACATCATCTGGGAAGCCTGAGGTTATTAAGTTGGTTTAGGTAGTTTTAATTAAAGGAAAGGGGGTCCTTTGGGGTCATTTCTTCCCATTTAGATTAGGTTTAGTTCCGTTTTATTCGTAATCTATTATTTTTCTGGTATATTTGATGTTATTTTTGGAAACAATCTGAAAACTGTGTTTGGAGATGGGGTAGACGTATCTGAACTTACTGAATATCCCCCGACTAGTTTACTAACCTAAACATGGACATTAGTTTACCTAACCTAACGTAACCGATCAAGGTATGCTGGTATTTAATTCAATGAATGCAGAAACCACGGTTAAGCTTATTAAATGGTTATACTGAGTACTATAATATCCAAGATCAAGAACTAGACTATCGCAGAAAATTAGAAATCCGCCGATGTGAAAATTGTAAAAAATATAATTATATAGATATTTTTAATAGGAAGGGCGGTGTTTTGTAACATATGAGAATGAAAATCAAACTAACCTAAACAAACCTTTTGGACTTCAAACCTAACCTTAACCTAACCCACTTTTGAATCAATAACCTTAAACCGAACTACCCCACGTGTGTAACCTCAGAACTTAAAGCCTAATCCTCCATTAAAAAGTGTTCCACGGCAAAGGGAAGAATCGAGGCGATGCAGGTCACAAGAGGAAGAAGAGTGAGGATGTATGTGAAACACTTGCCTCTTGTCCTCCTCAAACCAAGTTTATACTCCAAAAGTAATTATTTGCGACCGAAAGCTGCATACAGAGAATGCTTCTAGAATCAAATAAGTTAAACAGAAACCAAATTCCCAGGTTTGTAGCGAATTTTCGTGTCATGGGTAAATAAGTACCACATTTGGTTGTCTAATTATTTGCGTAGCTACAAACCCATTAACTAGAGGATACTACGGGTGACTTGCACAGAACATATCATTTATAAATAAGACCACATGAGCCTGGAATACCAGCTACATAATTCATCCTTCAATCCACGATTTAATAACCAGTAAGAATAAGCAGGAGTGTGGCTAGTATATTTCCGGAGTGCACGAGCTATATTCTGAGATAAGACAGCTTCACCTACTGTACCTGGCTACGCAAAATGTATCACGTATAATCTAATCATTCACAACTATTGTTATATGTGAGCATAATGTGGACGATATAAGCTTGAGTACATATGTGTACGCAAATCTACTTCCAGCGGTGTCGCCAAGCTTGGCTAAGATTTCCACGTGTATTCACACGTTCTTCTATGCAACGATTAAAAATATGTCCATAATCGAACGCCTAAAGACCTCATTTAAAGTCTGATAAAATGTTGTGGAGGTTATTACATCAAATTACCTATGAACAAAAAAAACTTAGTATCGTTTCGAATACTTTTTTTGTTTATTGTAAGGCATCCATCGCGATTGGGCCGGTGTTTTTACCAAGCGATCAGTATATTATATCGTTCCATATAATATATGCAATACTACGGACTGGGAATCCCCGCTTACCATCATCATTTGCATGGAAATGATAGGTAATATCAGGCAAAGCCTCACCGCCACCCAAGCACGCCCATCGTAACATACGCTGGAGCATTACGGAACGCTGGACCACTTGCTGAAGGATGCTCCGTATTGCGTCACGCCTGCCATAGCAGATGTTACCAGGAATCCTAGGTCATTTCGAGGGCACATTCCACGTCTTTTTATGTACTGTGCATTGCGGATGGTGGCTTGTGGGTCTGGCTTGAGTGTTTCTTGCTCTGTACACACACGAGGTATAAGTACATGAGCTCCCAGACTCTGTTTCGTTTGCGTCTGATAAGCGGTGAATGTTGGATGTAAAGCGGCTAAAAAGAGTTGTCACCTTATTGATATTGGATAAACATACTTTCGACGCTAATTAAAAAACGATTTGCTAAAAAATAGATGCGTTGAACAATTGAAAATATAGTGAAAAAAAGGATGCACGTCTATATTACGTTAAGAGCACACAGGCAAACATCTATAAAGAAACAATACACATACAAAAAACATTCCGGAACAACACCACAATGGGACACGAAACAAAAAAGAATTCCCCTTAAAAAAAATAGAAAACACAGACAACACGCAGCATGTGAACCCCGAGCCCAAACACAAATGAGGCACAACAAACATTCCAGTAAACAAAAACACGAAGTAAGAATATGTGAACACAAAAACAACACCAGGGCAATAGTTCTCACACCGAACATAGCGCCTCAGTACCTACACATTCGATTACACAGGTGAGGCAAGGGTTGCGGTGACGGGGTGTGTGTGTACTTTCATCGACAGGCATCGAGGGGTTTACAAGTCTAAAGTGGCCCGGCCTTTGTGAGTCACTGTGGCCGCTGGACTGTTGAATTGACCACACCGCTGCTGACCTGCCTACTGACCCTGCATTACTTCTCTTAGTCTTACCTTTTTAAATCAATTGAGGCTCAGAACGGTTATGTTTCCATGGGATTGGCGTACCATTAGACGATTTTAATTAATTATAAGCAGTATTGCACCTGTTTAGTACTACGTTGGTCCACTATTTAATTTGGTATATTATGGGTACTTGTCGTAAGTCATTGGCTAACAACAAGACGATTTTATAATAGCAAAAGGAAAAACGGGCGTGGGGGAAGGATTAAGATTTACCACGGCACCATTGTAATGAATTTGAAGAAAACTAGAAAAAACACACGTAGAATCAAGTCATATTTAGGTAATTATATCGTTGGACAAATCCTGAGAATCTTACAATAATATCACAAAACAAACACATTCCATGGGTCAAGGCAGCTTTAAGGGTTGTTCTGCCTCCACACAAACACGCTACAAACAAGCAAAGGACAAACCCGGAAAGGACGGACAGCACTTTGAACGTAGCTATGTACGTATGTGCATGTGTGTGTGTGTGTGTGTGTCACCACACACCACACACCACACACACACACACACACCACACACACACACACACCACACACACACAACACACACACACCCACACAACACACCACAACACCACACACACACACACACACACCTTTTGATAAAATGCTTCTGGGTATTAGTTCTTCCAGGTGAGTCTCGCGCCCTCTTGGCCTCAGGGAGTTGAAAGTCATCCCAGACGCTGCCAACAGGGGGGAGGGGCGGGACGGGAAGGGGGAAGGGAAGGGGGGAGAAAGGGGGAGGCAGGGAAGGAGGTGGTGAGGGAACGAAGAGAGAGAGAAAGGAGAGGGAAGAGCCAGAATGAAAGAGAAGAATTCCATTTTGTACCGTGAGGATTTTGGACTTGTAATTACGAGGCCAAATTAATCACACACACACACACACACACACACACACACACACACACACACACACACACACACACACACAACACACACACACACACACACACACACACACACACACACACACACACACCACACACACACACACATACAGACACACACACACACACACACACACACACACACACCGTGTGTGTACTCCGTGGTGTAGGGGAAGCACGCTCGGTTCAAAACCGAGAAGTCCCGGGTTCGATCCCCGGGCGGAGCGGAAACATATGGACTGTTTTCTTAAAACCCGAGCCACTGTCCACCCGCAGTGAATTGGGGCCGGGTGTTAGCCGGGGTTTGTGACCCGTCTCCCGGGGTGCTGGCTTCGGCCACACTAATCACTAAGGATGAATGATAAAATGTTGATATGGAGACGGGGCCATACGAGCGTTGCTCAGGCCCTGTAAATACAAATAGACAAATAGATGAATACACCACACCACACACACACACACACACAACACACACACACACAAAACACCACACACACACACACACACACACACACACACACACAAACCCACACACACACACACACACACACACACACACACACACACACACACACACACACCACATCACACACCACAACACACACACGACCCACACAACACACACACACACACACACACACACACCACACACACACACACACACACACACACAACACCAACACACACACACACACACACACACACACACCACAGAACACAACCACACACACACACCACACACACACACAACACACACACACACACACACACACACACACACACACAAACACACACACACACACACACACACACACACACACAACACACAACACACAACACACACATCACACATCAACACACACACACGACACACACACACACACACACACACACACACACACACACAACAACACACACACACACCACAAGCACACCACACACCACACACACACACACACAGACAAAAAGCACACAACACACACACACACTAAGTAATAATATAAATCTAGTGAGTCCACAATTTCGAACAACCCTCTACAACAAGAGTGTGGTATGTGACGGTCCTCAGCTGTGGAATTCCCTTCCTACTGATGTAAACATAATATTTACATGTAAATTTTTTTCAATTTAAAAAGAAATAAAGTTATTTGTTTTTCTTTGTCAGAATACAGGATGTTTTGGCGAACGATGTAAGTGTGTGTCAATACGCAAGTCAGTGTGGATGTTCTATATTGTTAACGCTTGTAGAATGCATGTGTTTGGAGATTTGGTGCTTGTTTTTTTCATAATTGGAATCTTATTTACTGTAGTTGTAAAGTTTGATTGCATAATCTATTGAAAATAATTTCTTGGCAAATAATGTTGCCTGTGTACTGCAAATTTTAGATTAAAAATTTCCGTCTGTAAAAGAGTCTTGGCTCGACAGCCCATGCCGTTAATAGACATGGTTTATAAGTTTGTTTATATAATTTAAAGGATTAAAATTTGGCAAAAAATTTTTACTTTTCAAATTATACTATTACATTAACACACACACACCCCACACACCACACACACAAATGTATGGAATAGCTTTTGTGTGGTGTGGTGTATAAGTTTATTGAAATAATATAATTATAATAGTAAAAAAAAAATAACGATAAAAATTATTGTTAAATAATAATACTTTTATAGCTAATGAAATAAAAGCCCCAATAAAAAAACGATAGTAACATAAAAAAAAACTCATCAGAAGGAAAAAAAATCGTGTTATCCTTTGAAAGAACGAAAAAAAATATCTGTATGTTTCTTTTTCTTTTTATTGGGGGAAGCGATATATGTTGGCAGTAATGTGACGTGCTGGAAAATCCGGGAAATGATTTACTACATACATCATACATACATACATCTTGGGGCTTCGTACTACTGAAAAAGATTAGGTGAGAGGAAGCGGCGAAGGGAACAGGGGGTGTACATGGAATGAAAAAATAGGAGAGATTAAAAGGGAAAAAGAAGGAGGAAGATGGAAGAGGAGGAAGATAAGGAAAAAAAACAAAACCCAAAGACAAATTGGTTTTTCCCAATTTTATTTTTATAATCTTTTTGGCGTCGCTGATATTTATTGCTGATTTTTAATCCCCGATGTTTTGTAAAGTAATGTGATATAAATACGTTCGAAATCTTTGGTCCGCTTTTGTTTTTGAAGATTTAGTGTTTTTTTAAACTTTTGTATAGTTCTGTTATAAAATCTCTCTCTCTCTCTCTCCCTCCCCTCCTCTCTCCTCTCTCTCTCTCTCTCTCTCTCTCTCTCTCTCTCTCTCTTCTCTCTCTCTCTCTCCTTTTCTCTCTCTCTCGTCTCTTCCCTCCCTCCCTCTCTCTCTCTCTCTCTCTCTCTCCTCCCCCCCCCCCCCCCCCTTTTTGGTTTTCCCCCGCCCTCGTTTGGGGGGCCCCCCCCTCCCCCTCCCTCCCGCTTTTTAGCGTGTTTTGGTTGAATTCTCCCCCTGGCATGGGGGGGGGGGGGGGGGAAAGGGCCCGCGAGGCCTGACGACGACGGCAACCCCGTCCGAGGGAGCGCATCAGGGTGAAGGGCCTCCCCCTCCCCAGATTGGGCCACGCTTTTGGACGAACTATCCCGTTATGGGGGATCGTCAAAAACATGATGCTTTTCCCCGCCCCCATCACTTGTTTGGTGGTTAGAGAGCGAGCTCCACTCGCCCTCAGGTGGTTTCCACCTCCTGGAGTTCCTTCTCCGGGGGGGACTTTTGGGACCCCCCGCCCCCCCCCTCCAGGAAATACTGCCGCCACGGGGCATCGTGTTTTGGGACGGAGGGAAACCCCAGGGAGGTGTCGTCGTTGGATACCCCCCTGGGGCCCACCCCGGACCCTGTATTGGAGCACCCCCTCGTCGAGACGGCGGTGCGGTGCTCATTTCAACGCGGGCCTTTAAAAGGGGACCTCCCGCCCGGCAGGTTCAGCGGCGCTGCGGGGGGCAGTCCCCGCCGCCCTGGCCTTGGCCCCTTTTGGGGCTTTCGGGGTGCGCAGGTTCATCCAGGAACCCGCCCGATGCTACCGCCCCAGGCTTTTTGGGCACTACCACGCCAGTGTCAGCGGGGGCGGGAGCTTTTTGGGGTGTTGCAGTTGGAGCACGCTTCCCGGGACTCGTCCCCCGCCTACGGGAGGGGGGGGAGGCGGCCCGTGGCTCGGTGCCCCACGGGGGGGGCCCGGGGGCCTCACCCCTTTGGAACCGCCGTGCCCTGCCCGGCCCGGAAATTTCCTAGGTTAAAGGGTTTCCCTTTCCCAGCTCCCGGGGAAAGGTCTCCCTTGCTTCCCCCCTGGGTTTCGGGAAAACTCCGGCCTCCCCCCCTCCACGGATTGAAGCCCCGCCCCGAGACCCGACGTCCCCCCCGCGGGAGGGGGAAAGAAGAGGCCACGGCGTTTTCCCTCTGTTGCCCCCTGTGGGGGAATGGATGTGGACCCCCCGGGCCCCCCGTGATCCCGCGGGAAAACCCGGGGCCCCCTTTGGGAGTTGGGGGCCCAAATTTGGGGGGGTTTTGGGCAGCCCTGATGTGGGCCCCCCACCATGACGCCGCAAACCCAATGCAGGCCCCCCCTTCCCTCTCGGGTCGAGAATGGGACGCGATGACTGCCCGGGCTCTATCCTTCAAGGGTGAACCCCTACTCGCACGCTTGGGACGTACGAGTTCCTGGTCGGGCCGGGACTGTGGGGTTTGCTCCCATAATCTCGCACCAGCTACCTTTCTTACGTGCGGAAAGGCGCTGCGTGGGGGCCGGGGGCCTGGCGTGCGCCTCCCCCTGAGGGCCGTTTGCCATCCCGGGGCCCATTTTGGGCCGGTCTTCCGTAACCACCATGATAAAAGGGGGAATATGGTGAGCTAACGGCCCACCGCTGGGAAACAATGACTAATATATGTTTGTTTCTCTTTGGGCCCTCTTTTTACTGTTTATTGCATGTGTTTCCCTTTTAATTTTTTTATGGGTCGTTGCTGTATTTGGGGTTTTGCCTGCGCCTGTGGGGGTAATAAATTAAAAAAAAACCAAAAATCTCCCCTCTCCTTCTCTCTCTCTCTCCTTTTCTCTCCCCTCTCATCTCTCTCCCCCTTTTCTCCTCTCTCTCTTTCCCCTTCTCTCTCCCCCTTTTCCCCTCCCTCTTTTCTCCCCCTCTCTCCTCTCTCTCTCTCTCTCTCTCTCTTTTCTTCTCTCCCCTCTCTCTCTCTCCTCTCTCTCTCTCTCTCTCTTTTTTTTCTCCTTTTCTCTCTCTGGGCTCTCTCTTTTTTTTTTTCTCTCCCCTCTCTTTTTCCCTCTCCTCTTTTCTCTCTTCCCCTCTCTCTCTCTCTCTCCATTCTCTCTCCCCCCCCCCCCCCCCCCCCTCTCTTTTCTTTCTCTCTCCTCTCTCTTTTCTCTCCCCCTCTCTCTCTCTCCTCTTTTTCCACTCCCTTTCCTTTCCCCCCTTGCTATAATAAGGCGTTTCCCCTCACCCACACGCCCCCCTGCATGACGGGCTTTTTTGATCCCCGGGGGACCGGGTGACGCAAAACCCCCAAATGAAAAAGTCCGAAAAAATATTTCAGTGACGGAAAATTTTGCCCCTGATTGGCTGAAATAATGTGAATTTACATGACGACTCTGCTAATTAAACTCATGCTAAGAACTGGCAGTTAAATGAACGCCTTCATTAAATTTTGTGATGATAAGGATATATTGAAAACAAGAATATATATTGCTGTTTATATATATAGATTTTGTTATCTAGTTCAAAAGGTACAAGTGTTTTAGCTATGTTTTTTGCTTTTTGGATTTTTTTTTTTTTTTTTTTGCATTTTTGATTTGTTGGTTCTTGTCTACGAATTAGTTTTGATACGGTTGGTGAATTTTTCCATGTGTTTATTCATGTGTGTGTGTGTGTGTGTGTGTATCTGTGCGTGTGTGTGTGTTTGTGCGTGTGTGTGTGTGTGTGTGTGTGTGTGTGTGTGTGTGTGTGTGTGTGTGTGTGTGTGCATCTGTGCGTGTGCGTATACGTGTACATGTGTGTCCGTCTGTTTGTGTGTGTGTGTGTGTGTGTGTGTGTGTGTGTGTGTGTGTGTGTGTGTGTGTGTGTGTGTGTGTGTGTGTACTAAAAGCAAGCTCTTACATACATTTTCTATATATTTTCTTGTATCTATTTCTTTCCTTAAGCTATAACCGATCCCTTCCATTGATTACCTGAATAATTGATGATTCCTTCTGATGTATTACTTGCTTATGTAATACTTTACGCAATATCACTCGTTTTTCTAAGATTCCTGTACCTTCTATGTAAACATCCTCATCTTTCCTTGAACATATTTTCCACAGCTTTCTCTAAAATCCTCTTTCTACCACCTTTACATTCTAACAGTGTTATTTTTTCTTTCCTCCCAGCTTCTCTTTCCCTCAACAAGGATCTCTCCTACAAGTGCGTGAGCCGCTGTCTGGCAAACTTCGGGGCTCATCCGCTGCGGGAGGTCGAGGTCAAGGGCTCCCCGGCGCTGTCTCGTGATTTCCATAACTTTCACTGCTTAAACAAGTCGCTGTTGCTGTAGTGTTTCTTTTCTTTTCCTCTCCTTTCTTATTTTTCTGTAGTTCACTCCTGTCTCATATCCTATTCTTTTTCTCTCCTTCCATATTTTTTCTATTTCCTTCCTGTCTCATATCTTAGTCTCTAATTTATATCTTCTAATTTCCTTTATTCATCTCTATATTTTGTTCCTAGTGTATTTTTCTTGTCTCTTATATTCTTTATTTCATGCACACCATTGCCTTTTTGTTTGATTTTTACGTGTTGACCTTATTTCCTCCCGCATTCTTTTTCATCACCATTACGTATTTGTCTGTTCTTTCTTCTTCCTGTTCTCCTTTTCCTCTTTATCCTAGTATTTCCTTCTCTCTCGCATTCTTTTTATTTATTTACGTACGACTCACTATCATGGAAATATAAAAAAGGTAGAGACACTATTAGAAAGAAAACCAGAAATAGAGAAAAAGGGAAGAGAAAACAAGGGAGAAGGAGGAGACAGGTGATAACTAGAGAAATAGGAGAGAACACGGGAAGAAATTGAATGTACAAAGAGATTCCAGAGAAGAGGTTCGTAAGGAAAAAGAAGGAGGAAGGAAATAAAAAGGATAGGAAGGAAAGAGGAAAAAAAGAGGAGAGAGGGAAAGATCGGAAAATTGGCTCTCTCTCTCTCTCTCTTCTTCTCCTCTCCTCTCTCTCTCTCTCTCTTCTCTCTTTTCCCCTCTCTCCTCTCTCTCTTCTCTCTCTCTCTCTCTCTCTCTCTCTCTCTCTCCCCTCTCTCTCTCCTCTTCCCCCTCTCTCCTCTCTCCTCTCTCTCTCTCCCCCTCTCTTCCTCTCTCCTCTTCTCTCTCTCCCTCTCTCTCTCCTCTCTCTCTCTCTTTTAAGTTCGTCATGTGTTTCAAGGTCAAGGCGGTGTGGCGTTTCCCGTTTCTCTTGTCCCTCATTTTGCTTCGAAACTTTTCTTAAACTTTACTGCCTCCGTTGTGTGTGTGTGGGTTTTTTTTTTTTTTTTTTTTTTTTTTTCTTAACCCCAAAGGGAAAAGGGCCAAGGGCAAAACAAAAATGGGTAACAAAAAGCTCGTTTATTTTGCCAGTCCCTATAAAGAAGACAGTAAGAAAAAATAAAAACAGAGGGATGGGCCCAAATTTTAGTTCGAAGTTTCTTTTACTCTTCTTTTGAAAAATTTAAGTCATAGGAAGGGGAAAAAAATAGAAACAGGAAGAGAGTTCCAGAGTTTACAGTAAAAGGGGATAAAAGAGTAAAATACTGATTAAAACTCTTGCATTGGAAGATGGAAAAAAATGGGGATGAGAATTAGTAGAAATCTTGTGAGCGGGGGCCGGGGGTGGGGGGGCATGAAGTTAGCAATTTCAGAAGGCAGTGCGATGAAAATAAGTAAAAGATAGCAAGAGAAAAACATTGCGGCGGAGACAGTCAGTCAGAGGAGAGAATTGATGAGCAAAGTTTTTGACTAAACCCCTGTTTAGGAGAGCTGTAGAGGGGATCCCCCCCAAACAGTGAGACATACTCCTACATGGGCGGAAAACCCCCCTTGAGGAAAGGGAATTTGGGAGGGGAAAAAAAAAAAGGACCAGAGCCACAGACACCTAACTTCTTAGAAGCTGTTTTAGCAAGAGATGAGAGTGAGATTTCCAGTTAGATTTTAGAAAAGGTAGTCCTAGAATGTTCATTGTAGAAAGAGACAGTTGATTTTCTTTGAAAAAGAGGGGATATTTATCTGGAGTTTTGTCGAGTAGAAGGTGAAGAAATTGGGGTTTTGGGCATTGAAAAAAAATAGGTTTGCTTCCCCCAAATCAAAAATTATAGAAAGATCAGAAGTTGGCGCTCGGTGGCACCCTCTCCGTAAATCACTTATTTCCTGTTGAGTTGGAGTCAAAAAGACGTTGAAAAATGCAGGGTAAATCATCAGCGTAGGAGGGGATAGGGTTTTGAATTAGATTTAGAAAATATTAATGAATAAAAGGGGAAAAAAAATTTTTTGAGAGTTAGGCTGACATTGTTTTTAAGTAATTTTGGGGCTGATAAAAAACGATCTCATTTTTTCTCTACACGCAAGTTTTTGAACGAGGTTTTTGTTTTCTAAAAAATAGAAAAATACTGTAAAAACGAAAACAGTGTTTATTTTATAAAAAGTTGCAATGTAACAAAAATGAAAAATAAAAGAAATGGGCGAAAGAAGTTTTTTTAAACATTATCAGTTTATGAAAGGATGGGGCTAAAATTTGTGTGCAGGTTAAGGTAAAAATTATTTTTTACTTTGTTTGGAGGTTAACGGGACATCGCGTTGATGCCCCAACAAATCAGCCTCAAATGCACATCCCATCTCCCCTGGTAACGTTCTTCCAAAACCCTTTTAAAATCTGGTGAAATCGTTCCCCTTCTCGTCCAAACAGCCCCAAAATTTTTCCGGAAAGTTGGCAGAGGCTATGAAAAAAAGTATTTTAATACTCATGTTGCAACCAAGCGCTTGAGCTCTCCAATAGTTTTGAACAATTTCTGGTAATTACTGCACGTGTATTCCAAAGAAAGTTCTTGACGACGTCTTTGAAGATACCAAGCTTTCTTTTCAATCTACATAGACCGTAAAATGTTCATTTTTGTGAGCTGTCGATTTGTGGCCACAAACACACCGGCCTTTGATTTTTTCAATTGACAGTCCAGGAAATGCCAAGATGATGTATTTCCCAAACAGTCGCCATCAATTGAAAATGTTTTTACAAATTGTTCATGGACCTATTTTTATTGCAGGGGTGGGAATATTATTTTTTTTCCTGTCAAAAGGGGCTCATGTAAATGTTAGGTTTCCCCGGGTTTAAGATCAGATCCGGGGGCCCAAATTCTTAACCCAATGTTCTCTCGATTGCTACCCCACATACAGAAAAGCGGGGGATATTTTGGGATCAGTTGTTGACCAAGAAGAAGGGGGAACCCCCTTTTAAAGGTCAACACAGATGACCCAATTTGGGTTTTTGTAAATTTTGCAATAATCAATGACTCTCTTTACTTCCAATTCTTCACAAAGACAGACCGAATGCCCAATAGGGACTGCGCCAAACAAATTCCTTTGTGTAGAAGGACCCCTTTCAAGCTCCGCTTTGAGCTATCAATAAACAATCGCCATTCTTTTGGATTGTGTTTAAAAGCCTAATTCCTTAGAAACCCAAAGTTATGGAAAAAAAATAAAAACGCTGGCATTTTCAAATACTGCAGAAAGTATTTTCCTGGTTGAAAGTATGATACCCACTCCTTGTTCAAGTTTTTTTTTCTCTTTCAGTCTTGATCTAGTTTTTTCAAATTTTTTTGGATAGGCCAAATCACGTGCTAAATCATTCAACTCGTGTGATCAACCCTACGAACTGAATCCTCGGAATGAAAAAATCTGCTCTTGCTGTCCTGCGTTTTTAACATCCTCAGATCTTCTAGAGGGGGTAGTTTTTCGAAAAAAGGACTGGAAATTTTAGCTGAAGAGGGGTAAATGAGGCTCCACAAGTGGAAATTTTTCTTACTGGAGGGGAAGCTGGGAGAAAAAAAATGACGGCTAAAAAAAATTTACTCAGATTTGGAAACAGCACCAATTTTAGTCTAAATAAGCTCAAAAATCAATCAACAATTTTTTTTTTTTTTAAACTGTTCCCCCGTGTAAAGAAAGGAGGGGTGTAGGACAGAACCTGGGGGAAAAGCACATTGATAATTTTTGGAGAAGAACAATGTCCCCCTACAGTAGCGCAATAGAACGGTTTTAAAAGGGAAAATAAAAAGAAGGGGACAAAGGGGGAAAAATAGAAACTGAATGAGGGTAGTTTTTGGAAATTAAAGATTTTGGGGCCCGACTCTATCAAAAGCTTTTTATATGTCAAGGGGAACAGCAAAAATTTTTTCACCGAAACCCCCAAAGGAGGAACCAAGATTCAGTTAGGAAAGAGAAGATCGCCAGTAGATCGCCCTTTTTCGGAAAACGTACTGACGATCAGATAGAAAAATTGTGAGTGAAGATGTTTAAAAATTTTATTAAGATAGATTTAAAAACTTTTGAAAGGAGGAAGCAAAGCTATAGGCGGGGAGTTTTTAAGGATTTGAACGGTCACCCTTTTTAGGAAACCTGGATGTGAGCAAACTTCCCGCAAGAAGGGGAAAGGGGGAAGTAGATAACAAAAACGGAAAAGTTTTTACCCGGCAAGGTTTCAAGCACAGAAACAAGTTTTGAGAACAATAGGAGGGACCCCTCAGGCCCGTAAGCCTCCCAGGCTAGGCCAGAAAGGGACAGAAAACATCATTCCCAAGGTCTTTTAAAGCAGGCATAATAGTCGAGGGTGGAGGAAAGGAGGAAAAAGCCCTTATCATCCAGAGTGGAATTTTGCAAGGTTTGAGCGAAGAGTTTAGCTTTTGATGTAGATGAGACAGTGGGAGCCATCTGGGGGAACAAAAGGGGGGGAAAAAATGAAGAAGAAAAATTGTTGGGGGATATTATTAGCTAGAGCCAGAAGTCACGAGGGAATTTGATTTAAAAGATTTTGAAAATTTTCAGAAAGAAAGGTTTTTTAAGTTGAAGTAAAGATTGGCATGTAGGGAGAAATATAAAGGCAGAGTTTCAGGGAGATAGATGCTTCGGTACCCTTTTTGAGCAACTCTTATCTCGGGGCAGCAGAGAACAAGCAGAGTTAAACCAAAGGGTTTACGGGCTTTAGGGTTAGAAAAGTGTGTGGAATGCGCCTCCCTGCCAGAGACTATGGGCCCAGTTTTTGCGTTGCACAAAAGAGGGGGGCTTTTACATGGAAAACGGGAAAAATTCCTGGAAAAAAAGAGTATAATGCCTTTGGTCTTCCCACTTAGCTAGCTGAAGTGCCAGAACACCTCCGCTTGGTGGGGCCCGAAACGGTCCGGGAGCGTAGTAATGTTACAGAAATAAGATTTTGATCGGAGGAGCCAAAAGTAGAGAATAGTTTTTACAAGGTAAGCAGAAGGGTTAGTGTTTGGAAAAAGGCAAGAAAGTTGGGGTGTCTCCAGGGGGGTCAGAATACGGGTAGGGTGCTGCACCACGTCTATGTCTTGGAGGATGAAAAGTTGTGGGTTGCACCAGTTGGTCGTGGAAAAAAGAGATAGGCAAAGTGGTGGTGAACATTGAATCCCCCAAAAATGGAAATTTCAGCTAAAGGAAAATGAGATGGGTGGCTCCATTTGATGTTTAAAAAGTGAAAAAATTTTACAAGTCAGAGGAGTTAGGTGAAGATATACAGCCAGAAAATTTTTTTAAGAGAGTACATTTAAGTCGAAGCCGATGGGAGAAAATCGGAAGATTTAAAGCGTGGGGACGAGGCAAGTGATGTCATTGCGCAATATATGCAACAGCCAGCTTTTGGTTTAAAATTTGAAAAGAGACGTAACAGGAACAGAAAAAAAAGGGTTTCTGTCAGTGCTCACAGCCAATGATTCGGGGAGGAAAGAAAATGAGGTTTAGAGGGGGAGAGTGATGTTCGAAAAAGAGAAGGTTGACTAAAGGCGCGAATGTTTCAGAAGTTTAAGGAGAGAAGGGTAGAAGAAGTATCAAGAACCTCGGGTCGAAAACTTGAAGACTGTCGACCTGGGGATTTTCTGGGCCCCTCCCCAGTTGAGAGACGAAAAATTTTTTACTCAACCCTGTTTTGGAGAGCTGTATGAGTGGACCTCCCCAAACAGGAATACTCAGAGGGAGGGCGTTGATAGGCATAAAAAAATTTTTGGTGAAGATAGTGTGGGTGTAAGTGCATGTAGTGTAAGTGAGTAGTGGAGGAAAATTTTCTTAGAGTGCAGGCTGCAGCTATCCCTTTTTGTATTGAGCACTAAGGGGTAGGAAAGAGAGGAACGGGAGATTTTAATGATAAGTTGCAGCACCCCCCCTCAAACCCTATTTCCCGGAGTATTTTACCAGGCGGACTGCTGACTGCCTACTCCCAAACAACTGTGTAGTTGTGTGGTGTGTGTGTGTGGGTGTGTGTGTGGTGTGTGGGGTTGGGGGGTTTTGTTTGTGTTTGGGTTTTTTGTGTGTGTGGGGTGGGTGTGTGTGTTGTGTGTGTGTGGGGGTGTGTTGTGTGTGTGTGGGTGTGGGTGTTGTGTGTGTGTGTGTGTGGGTGTTTTTGTGTGTGTGTGTGTTTGTGTGGGTGGTGGTGTTTGTTGTGTGGTGTGTGTGTGTGTTTTTTTTATTTTTATGTCGTTGGATGAATGTTATCTCTCTGTTTTGTCTTACCCCGTTTTCACAAAGTCTTTTTTCTTTTCTTAACTCTTTATATCTTTCTCTTCTGTAATCTTCCTTCTTTGTTTTCATTGTCCCTCCCAGTTATCCTTCTCTTTCCCTTCCTCCTGTTTAATTTTTCTGTTTTTATCGTCCGCTATTCTTCATTCCTTTTGTCCTTTTCCCCCCTCTCCCTTTCCCGTTTCTCTACTCATTATCACAAGAACGTAAACAAAAGCATTTAAACATTTTTTTCAGATATTTATTTATATTTTTTTGTCTCTTTTTAATTAGCTGAAAGACTTTGATGATGTAGTATGGAATTGAGTAGATCAGTTTTTTTAGTAGAAAGAGAAAAATTAGAGAGGAGAGGGGAGAGGAGAGGAGAGAGGAGGGGGGGGGGAGAGAGAGGAGAAAAGAGAGAGAGAGAGAGAGAGAGAGAGAGAGAGAGGGGAAAAGGAGATAGAAGAGAGAGAGAGAGAGAGAGAGAGAGAGAGAGAGAGAGAGGGGAGGAGAGAGAGGAGAAGAGAGAGAGAGAGAAGAGAGAGAGAGAGAGAGAGCAAGAGAGAGAGAGGAAAAGAGAGGGGGAGGAGAGTAGAAGTACCTATGTGATGGTTCTCTCGATCATTTGAGTAAATATGCGAAGGTAATTTGGTTGTTTGTATCTCAAGGGAAAAAAAAGTAGTCTTCCGCAGGGTTCCCTGAAGCAATATTTATGCACAAGATTCCTTGCTTCCTTAACTTCTTGATTAAATTAGTCGACGACACTTCACAGGAATAACATATTTTTTCCCCAACAAGTTGTTTTTTTAGTGTTTTTCTGGGCCTTTCTTTGGGGGATTGTTTATCACCCTTTAGAAAACAAAAGAGTACTGAAATTTTTGGGCCCCAAAAGGAGGAAAAGAAAAATAAGGACGTTGTTGAGAGAGGAGAGAGGGAGAAAAGGAGAGAGAGAGAGAGAGAGAGAGAGAGAGGGGAGAGAGAGAGAGAGAAGAGGAGAGGGGAGGGGAGAGAGAGAGAGGAGAGAGAAAGAGAGAGAGATGAGAGAGGAGGGGGGGGGGGGGAGAGAGAGAGAGAGAGAGAGAGAGAGAGAGAGAGAGAGAGACTTCCCTCCATTCTAAGGGAAGCCCAACATTTTTTACGATGATGTCATGATGAAGTTCAGGGCAGCGAAGCAGAAAAAAAAAAAAAAAATACCCACCACAATTCCCACACTTTCTCCTTTCTCTCCCCTCACGCCCCACACACCATCACGCCAGACACGCCCCCCTCACGCCACAAACCACCGCACAAAACCGTCACGCCCAACACCGTCACCCCACACACCGTCACGCCCACACCTCACGCCCGACACCGTCACGCCCACAAAACCGTCACGCCCACACACCTCAGCCCC
>JACEEZ010014806.1:0-26621 GCA_016584305.1 Chionoecetes opilio
TCAGTGATAGGTAGCAAAATATTAGAATATCAATTCGTCGAAGGCATCCTGCATATATTATGACCGATTTGGTTACCTTGTCATTCCCTTTACATTTTAACTAGTATAATTTTTTCATTCCATCCTTGCCTGTGAATATTGTATCGAGGTACATGCTCATAATCATTTGCTTTCCCCTACAAATCCTTTTTTTTTTTTTTTACATAAGATAAATTTAAGATTTCTTTTTTTACAATTAAAACACCAAATATTTTTCTTCTCAAAACCACCTTAAAATAGGGTGCGTCTTATGCGAGTGCGTCTTATGCGCCGCAAATACGGTATATATATATATATATATATATATATATATATATATATAATGCATCAACACCAATTCTGGAAATTACAGACTCATATCGTTAACTGCCTACGTTTGGTAAATTTTTTAAGAATGTAATGGTAACTCGTTCGATGAACTACCTGAACACGCACTCGTTGCTATCACATTGCCAGTTCGGGTTTCGGCCGGGCTACTCCACTGAGCTGGCTGTACATAGACTGTGCTAATAACTTCACAACACCTTAGACAACAAACTTTACCAAGTAACATTATTTTGCAATCTTACAAAGGCTTTCGACACCATTTCACACTCCATTCTAGTAGAAAAATTAAAAGTTTTGAAAAAATGGGATTCGTGGCCCCGTAATTGAATAGCTATTTAAGTCATAAGAAACAACTCACATTATTTAACAATATCTTTTCATCTTCTAAATAGATTTATTGTGGTATTCCTCAAGGATCAGTCTTAGGTCCGATTATATTTTTAATCTATATGAACAATATAATACGCTTAAAGTAATCGTCCAGACCATTTCATCATTCCTGATTTAATGCAGTCAAAATATAGCCATGATCGAGTATATCAACAATATGTTGTCACATTTTGCATCCAGTCACCCGTTTTTAAATGATCCGCATTAAAAATCTGTAAATTCCCCGTGCTCTCAAAACACAACTGTTTATCAGCAGACGACGCACCATGGGTCGGCGACGTCACAACAGGGAGCCTCCCAGCACCGCCTGATACATATGCGCGGAGACTCTGAGAAAAATGTAGTACTTGGGGAATTTTGGGTGTTTCTGATATATTTTTTGTGCGATGTGGCATGTACTTGCATCCTGTGTGGGTGCAGCGTGGGGGCTGTGCCTTTACCGAGAGCTTAGCACCCATTTGCAAACTGTGGGGTGACGATATATGTGTGCAGATGTGTGCAGCGGCGGCAAGCGGCGGGGAGCGGCGGGTAGGTGCAAGGCCACCGAGATGAGAGGGCTGCAGTACCCTGGCTACTACCAGCCGCTCCCCGTCGCTCCAAAGGTCTGCACACATATATCGTCGCCGTGTGGGTTGTGAATGGGTGCTAAGCTCTCAGGAATGGCACGGCTTTCTTGCCGTGCCCATGCAGGATGCAAGTATGTGCCGTGTCGCACAAAAAATATACCAGAAGCACCCAAAATTCCCCAAGTACTACATTTTTCTCAGAGTCTCCGTGTGTCTGTGTCGGGCGGGGCTGGGAGGCTCACTCGTGTGACGTCGCCAGCAAGTTTCGCGCCACGGCTGGAATGTGGCTATTGTTTTTCCCGCGCTTTTTACAAAAGTCATGTTTTTAGGAAATAAGGCGTGAAAATGAATAATTTTTGTGGATTAGGTATTTTGAATGATTATTCAACATAATTATGCAAAGAAAAAATGGGTCTGGACGATTACTTAAGTAGTGAATTAAACTTCTTGTTGTTTGCTAATGACACCACCATTTACCTTCAAGGACATAATCTCAAGACACTACATGACACACAAAACAGCGAGTTGATACAGGTCTCTGACTGGATTAAAAGCAATAAACTAACACTAAACATAAAAAAACGAATTATATGGTATTACACTCCGTACACACTCAACCAGCCGAAATGATTATAAAAATGAATGGCCTTACTGCCAACAAAGTTAATGTAGTTGAGTTTTTAGAGTTATTATTTGATAATACTCTCAAGTGGAAACCATTATACAGTATTGACGACATTAGAGCTAAAATATCAAAATAAATAGGATTTATTTATAAAATTATAAAATAAATCATCAATAATTGGGGGCATAAGCCGGGGGCGCGTCGCCTCGCACACCCTTCGACGCCACTCCCGGGGGTCACCAAAGGCGAGTCCCCATACAAGTTCCCTTCTCGTACCAAGCAACTCTGAAAGGAAACATCAACTTGCCCCAGCCACGAGCCTTGTAGGCGCCCCTTTGGCCTCCTCCACGCCGGATGGTTTCTTACAACTCTGTGGGAAGGATCGGTTTCAGGGTAGCGTGCCACATGCCCATATAGCCGAAGTTGGCACTGACGGACTATGTAGGTAATAGGCATCTATTCAGTCTCACGGTGTAATCACTGATTTGACACGTAATTATCCCAACGATACCTCATGATTCTGCGAAGACACTTATTACCTAAGGCATAGATTCGCCTCTTCAAGTCGCTAATTAGTGTTCATGTCTCACATCCATAGAGTAAGACAGGGATCACAAGCAGCTTGAAGATCCGGATCTTTGTCCTCCTGCACAGGTACCGACAATACCAAATACTAGTGCTGAGCGAGTCCATAACACCGTGGGCTATGCCAATCCGCCGTAAGACTTCTTGACGTGACCCGCCGTCATTCTGGACTGCGCTACCAAGGTATGTAAAACTTTCCAAGATCTCAATGTCCTCTCTGCACGCATGAACAGACTGTACTGTTTCATCTAATAAGCCTGCAAACACCTGGACCTTGGTCTTGAGCCAGGAGACCTCAAGTCCCAAAGGCTTTGCCTCCTCGTGCAGCGCCTAGAGAGCCACCACCAGAACCTTTATAATCTAATAAAATTAGGGTTGCACCCGGAAAAAAATATTATACAAATGAATAATGAATATATTTTTGGTATCAAAAGAAGCGCAATTTTATGTAGATTAACATATCCAAAATCCTCTCAAAGTGGGTTTGGGGAAATTTGTTTACGGCTAGTTAAGTAACGGGGTATTTTGCAAAATTTAGTCAACTTCTGTACAATTTTTAAGATTATTACTATCAGAAAAATAACTAGAATTCTGTATTTCCTTTCGTTTATATTTGATATAACTTTGTATACATTACAAAAAATTGATGCAAACTAATATTATAAATTATAAATTTATCGTTGATGACGTCACTGATAACGTAAACTAGCTTTTCCTCTGAAATACATATACAATGATTGCTGGAATTTCTTGCTCTTCACAAGTAAGTAAACTTAGTTTTAAAACGTATGAAAATTTTGATTGCAGTGTACGTTTTTACCTGCTAAAATACGTTAGGACTATTTTGTTTAAAAGATGTTTTTTGAGCTAAAACTAGTAAACAAACACGTCGATCTTGGTACAAGTAATTAAAAGAAAAGGCAGATCTTGCAAAATTAAAAGATTGGCTAGCAAGAAATAGTCCATTAAACGACGAAGACCTTTTTCTCAAGAGCATCTCCACAGGTTTGGGACTGCTACTATAGAAGACCAAATCAACTGCGATGATGCTGAACAAGTAGGGAAAAGCTATTCAAAGACAGCTTGATGAAGTGCCTTTCTCAAGAGCAAAGATCAAACGTAAAGACCAGTACGTACACTAGAGTATTTGAAGAATGGGGTTGCAATTTGAGAAAGACAAAATCCATGTCGATCCGATGCTACTATTTTGCGCTTTTTTGGTGCTCGTGGAGAGAGATGAGATATGAAAGAATTTTTTTCAAGTACGAGTTGACACCAATACCTACGTCACAAATTTGACCACGGAATGATGCGGAAACCAAACAAAGTCAGCTTTAGGTAGAGCCATTAAGCAGGATGTTTTCAGCAGTCACACCACCATTCTCATCATTTCATGTACTTGACAGAGGCACACTGCTGCATAGGTGAAGTGGCCACCTAAAAGCACATACGAAATCATCATCAAGCATTATGTGCAGTTTGTCATGGCAAATATGGTGTATCTTGCGTGGTATTTGATGGCTATGACATGGTCCTTGCATCAAAGAGCATGAAACAAAATGGAGAGTAGGGAAGATATTTGCTAATGTTACTGGTGCATTGCAGAACAAACCCTACATGCAACCAGGAAGCTTTTCTTAAGAATTCCAAATATAAGTCACAGTTTATTTCATTACTGGAAAAAGCCCTAAAAGATGAAGGTCATGATGTACGACAAAGCATTGGCGATGCAGACACTCAGATTGTTCTGGCTTCATTAGAATATGCTTCAAAAGAGGACAAAAGGCCGGTGACAGTGGTGGCAAACGACACTGATATTCTTTACTGTTGATGTTCCACTGGGAAGCTCACATGAACATCTTCATGCTGTCAGACGCGGGCAAGAAGCAATACGAATGTTGGGACATTGCAACCCTTGGTGTCATAGCAGGAGGTTTGGGTCACAAGACATCTTCTTTTCATCCATGCCTGGTCTGGTTGGATACGACATCAGCGAATTATGGTCAAGGTAGGCAATGTTATTAAGTTGTCTGATTCCCACTTAATACATTTCAGTTGAGACATCCTGCCTAAAACAATTATACCCAATAAAATACTTTTTGTAGCAGCTGGAGTGTATATCTGACATTTACTTCATGTGTTTAATTTTTAAATATGAAAAACGTTCATAGGAAAGATTTCACTTCTAAAGAAGTTTCAGCAGAAAGATATTAAGATTATCAAAGATTGCTGAGATATCGAAGATGATACGCTTCAGCAGACGAAATTGGCAATGCTTGGGTTTCAGACTTTTTGAGAATTTGGGAAGTAAAAAACACGAATTGTACATCAGTAGCATTATCAGTGTTTCAATACGTAATTTGAACTCATGGGGAAAAAGCATTGTTTATGGGGAAGCTTTTCCTGAGAGAATTTTTTGTTTTTTCTTAGGTACCCGGGAATGATGGAAATTTTCTTTTCGAACATCGTTACAACGCATTCATGCGCTTTGCAGCAACAGCAACTTAAATACCATAAAACCACAGAGTCTACCACCAAAAGAAAGAGCAGCCCATTTTCATTCCCTTCGTGTTTATCTGCAAGTCATTGAGTGGAAATCACTGATGAGCGTCACATTACCGACAGAAGACTGGGGGTTGGAAGCTTTAGCATGGAATGTACGAGCCGTCATGACCGATTTTTGGGCCCCCGCTCCCGAGAAGATATTGAAATTTGTGAGATGCAACTGCAAGTTGATGGGAAAAAAAGTTAGTGGGACGAAAACCCTGCACATGTAGGAGAACAGGATTACGATGTATCTCAGCGTGTGGTCATGTTACGGAAAAATTGCAACAACGAAAAAAACGACATGGGACGGGGAAAAATGTCCGAATTTTTTAACTTTCAAAATTCTGGTCAGAGGAAATTTGTTTGTTGATGTTTAAGTTTATCAACGATTGATACTTTTCTTCACTTTTGTGTTTAGTTTCGAATATAAAGACAAACTTCGTAAATTTTTTTTTGGTTTTTCAAAAGTGTAAATTCAAAAAGCTTTCGCTTTCTTTCATCAATGACGTCATAAATTTAGGTTTTAAAATTTCCAACCTTATTTGAAATCAATAAGTCTAAGTATGTAAGTTTCCGTTTTAAAAAACTAAAATTTAAGAGTTAAAAAAGATTTTTCAACCTTTTTTTCTGAAATTTTGAAAGTTGGGAAATTTTTGAAAAAACCCCCTGTTATTTAAACTAGCGCAAAAAATTTTCCCCCCAACACACTTTGAAAGGTTTTTGGGGATATTTAAATCTCATAATTTGCGCTTCTTTTTGATCCAAATTCATTGTATAATATTTTTTCCCCCCGGGTTAATCATTATAAGGCCTTTTTTTACTAGCTATTAGCGACTTAGCAAGTTTAAAGCATTACGGAAAAAAAACAAGATCATGACCGGTATTGCGAGGAAGTGCTCCACAATCACTTTGATCTACAACTTTCCAAATCCCAGTCCATACAAGTTTTGAAATTTGTGGGGAAAGAATGCCCTCTTGCCCACTCCTGTATTTACGGGAAAAGCTGGATACACCTCCCCACTTCACATTACCTCAGCCCCCAGAGTACTGGCCAGTCATCAAACCAATAGCCCCTTGCGGGAACCCCTGAAGTCGCAGATCCCCAGAGGACTCACGATCCCCTGAGTAAAAAACCCCCTTTTTGACATCAACATAAGCCAACATCTTGTAAAAACTTACTGGGGGTTCTACCAGGACACGAGCGCTAGGATACGGACTTTTTGACTTACCACTGAACCCGGCTGCTGGGGGCTCTGATACTTTAGCAGAGATGCGGATTCGTTCAGTAATGATGGGCTCCCTTGCCTGGCACGTGAGAAGTGTAATCCCGTGGTAATTTGTTGCAGTCCTGAGGTCTCCTTTTCCCCTTTCCCGATGGGGAGACCAGCCCCTTTTTTCCAGTCAGGAGGAACGGTATCTGATTGCCACACGGCTGTCTGGCAGAATGCAACCCGCGGATCAGGGCCTCACCCCCCGCTTTGAGTAGCCTAAGATATTACAACCCCACTCCTTTTTTCACCCCTAAACTTTGTACGCCTCTCTGATTTTGCAAAAAGGAGTGGGGTTTCGTAAAGGGGAGGATAGATCGGCATCCATCCCCCTAATCTAGTGGTGTGAAGTCCCCCAATGACTATACAGTGACCGATCTGGCATCTGGTGGCCGTCGGGGAAACCCTCCCCGTCAGCTCAGGACGTCAGGTCTTGGGGTGCACTTGCTTATTTCCATTATTCCCTCCCAAAACCCACTAAAATTAATGTTGTCATGGTAAACATGGGTTTATGAAAAAGGAAAATACATTTTTTACTTTATTCATCGTTTAAATGAGGATTTTTGGGAAAATAAAGCATTCGACCACCGTGTCCTACAACATTCTACAAAATACTGAAAGGGGAATCTTAAAAGGCGGGTTTTGGAAAAATAATATTACCTTCATGCATGCAAAGAGAAGGATTTTTTCCCCAAAAAAGATCGTTTGCGTTGGGTGCGGGGCGATGTTTTTCTGCTTCAATAAAAAAAGGGCAAGTGTACTTTCGGAAAAATCAATTACACTTTTTATTTTAATATTTTCATAAATGTTTGAATCAAAAAAGGGAGGTTGCGACGTGAAAATTAAGGATAATATGATCGTCACAGCGTACATATTGCTTTATGCATTGAACACTGGAGTTAAAACTGGAATGCGTGACTTTTTGGGAAATCAAACTTCACACATCTGACCAAACCCGATTTGCGACAATAAAAAAATTGGATATTAAAAAACCTGAGCCCAATCAGCCCTGAGAAATTTTCCATCGCATTGTATACTTTTTAACGTAATGAAATAAAAATATACAAAAAACAAGGGTTTTAAAAACAGTGCTAAACTTTTTCTCCCTTTTTTTGGGGAACCCTCCACCCCCACTCCCCTTCAACCCCTCTTTGCTGGCTACTTAAAAAAAAGGAATACAAAGGAAACAAAAACGAAACAGACCGATGGGTCCTTACAAGATGTTTGCTTTAACCATCACTAACTAATAATAAAAGAAAAGGATAGGAAGTAAGGCTCCTCCCCCCCACCCTCCCTCCAGCCGAAGCGGCCGGAAAAGAAGTGATACCATCAATTAAAATTGGAATTTGGAATTTGGGGAATCATGGAATTGTGAGGAAAGTTAAAAGCTGAATCTAGGCTAACTACTCAGTTTGTGGGGGTGGGTTGTGCTTGATAGATGGGTCATTTTATGTTTTTTGTAAGGGTGGAACACAGTGTGGAGGTTCAAGGGGTTGGTGCGGCACCCTTGCCTGGCCTTTCTTGGGGGGAGCATATCAGGCCCCACTCCGTTAAATCCACTGCGGATTGTGTACTTTCCATGGGGACGCCCGTACATTTTAATCCCCCCTGCAGCAGTGACCCCTGGTACCAAAAAATCCCGATGGTGGTCCAACGTCAGGACCCAACTAAACCACACCCGTCACGTCAGAGTAATTGGTAACCTTAACCGGGGCTACTGTGTGTGTTTTGGGGCCAAATGTAGTGGGGGTGTAGGCTCAGTTGTGGAAGTTCAGGGGTGGTGCGGCAGCCTTGCCTGGCGCTTTTTTGGGGGGCGCACCCAAATCACCCCCAGCTCCTTTTCAATCCACTGCGGTATCCCTTTTCCAATAGGACGCCGTGCACTTAAATGCCCCCTGCAGCAGTGACCCCTGGTATAAAATCCCGAGGGGTGGCACTAACGGGCAGGGCCCTTACTGAACCCACACCCCGTCACGGGTCAAAATTGTGTAGGCCCGTTTCCTCGGGCTGCTGAGACTGTGGGAGGGGTTGTGTAGCCGACTCGAAAATTTTTTTACGAAATGAAGAAATTTCAGGGGCCCCGGAGATAATGTATTATTCCGAATAAACAGTGACAACCGGGGATTTGTATGAAATTTATCAGGCGATTTTTAAATGATTCTATTGTATTTGAGTTTCCCCACGTCTGACGGACCCCATTCCATACGCAGGGGCGGGGCCGAGGAGGAGGAGGCAGAAAAACGCGGGTGTAGCTGTCACGGTGCGAGCCAAAACTGCAGGGTTTTTATTTCCTCAAGGTATGGAGAAAAACACGAATATGAACCTAACCCCTAAACTGCTCCCCGAACACAATGAAAAACCCAAAGCTCAAACTGGCTTAAAACCTTTACATCTCCCTTCTCATTTAAAAGAATACATAAAAATTCAATAAAGTCATATGCCTACGACTAGAAAAAAAATATTTTTAGGTTTGAAGCTCAAAATATGCACCAAAAAAATCTATCTTGAAACTCAAACCCCTTAAAACATGAAATGCAAAGGTTTAAACATAAGTGAACATACAAAAAAAATTAATATGTAGATTTTCGGGAGGGCGCTGATACGACCCAGCGGCCCTTTACGGGTCAGGACGGATCATCTGGGGGGTGCGGCGAAAAGGCATCGTTTCCCCCCGCCACGCGGGAGGCGTGTGCATCCTGTCCTCTGTTGCCGTTTGCCGTCACTCGTCTCGGGTGGATTGACTTCCCTTGCAGGCTTTGGTTTAGATGTATGATGCAGGGTGTGATGCTTATCTACGCTGTAGCGGGCTGCCATCGTTTGCTCTCGCATTACGGCCCAAATAAATCCCCCCCAACATGACCCCGTACAGGCGTATGATTTGAAAGCGCGCTTTAAATTTGGTCTTGTTTTTCCCCTTTGCCGCCCAGCTCTCACGGGTTCGGTCCCCACCACAGGCCGCCGGGGGAAGGGTCCACCTTCCTCCCGAGCAGCTCTCGGCATGATGGCGGGTGTGCCCCCAAGGCGTGCTTTAAGCGACGTAACCCTCGTAAAATCGTTCGTTGCCATTATTTCTTTTTAATAAATTTTTCACATCCTACCTGACGTTCAGCGATGCCGTTGCTCTGTGGGTGTAGCGGCGAGGATTGGTGTCCCGGAACTCAAATCTTCGGCAATTTGGGCAAACTACGGCTGTCAAATTTCGGTCCCCTTTTTCTAGAGAGGGGTTGTTGGCGAGCCATGTCTGCGAAAAGCTGCATCAGTATCTCTATTACGTCGCGGCTGGGCGTCCCTTCAATTTTTATCAAATCATAGGAGGAAAAATGATCAACTACAAAAATATAATTAGAATGTGTAGTAAAAAAGGTCTGTACTGACATCTTTTCCACGGCCCGGGGGCTGGATGCTGGTGATCCGGCGTTAGCTCCAGCGTCGTTTTCTGGGGGGGTGAAAAGGCAGGGTTGGGAGGGTTTACTTTACTCTCGATGTCGTTACGCATCCCCGGCCCAAAACACGGCGTCCTTGGCCGGAGTTCCATTTTCACCCCCCCCCCTTGACCTCAGGAGTTTTCGATGTACCACCACGTATATTTTTGGGTTGACGGGGCCCCGTTCCCCTTCAGTATACGCCGTCATCTATCCCAACGAGTCCCTAACACCCACTAGTCGCGTATTGTGGGTTCAAAGGGAGCGCCGATCCGCCATCCTCCCAATAATGCTCGCACCATGTTACCCCCGTCACTTGCGTTTCGGCCGTAGCTCCCCTTTTCGCCCGGTGAGAAGTGAAAAAGTCACACCACTTCCATTTTTCTGGGACGGGCACCCCCGGTCGGCAGGGAGGCGTGAAAGTGCTCCAAACGAGATCATACGGGCCTGGCTTGTACCGCAGTGACCCTCGTATTCCCAAAAGGGCCCTAGTATCATGCGCTGCAAAAACCCAGCTGGGGGGACTATTTAAGACTTTTGGGTGACCATTTCAAAGGGTTTTTGGTCCGTTGTCACAGTGAAGGCCGACCGTAAGGGAGGGCGAAACGTCACATCCCAAACGACCGCCAGCATCCATTCTATTTTGCGTATCTTGTTCCGTCTTGTGGGGGCTTTTTTAGATGCGTTTTGCCACCGGCCGCCCCCCTGCTGCAAAAAGGCCCCCCGATAGGATACTCGGCTCCACCTCGACGTTAACAGGTAATCTGGGCGGTAAGAAAAATGTTTCTCAGCGATTGGTGCTTTTCATTTCAAGTCAGACTGATGCTCGTGAGACCATTGGAGATTGATCTTCTTTTGGGAGTTGCCGGGCGATGTTTAATCGAGAATCGTGGGGTGTAACTTGAAAAAGTAGGTGCACAGGCCAAAATGAACGTGTTCCTGCGCTGTTGTTGGGGCCGTTATGACTGAATAGTGATATTTTTAGGATCGGTGAAAAATCCTGACGATGGTGCAGTGTCCCAAAAAAGTCACTTTCCTCAGCCCACGGACACTTAAAAAGTTTAAACAAGCCCCGCCTCGTGCTCTACATTAACTGGGGTAGCCCTTGGTCGTGCTCGTTTTTGGGCCTTTCCCGTAACACAAATGTCGTCTGCAAGCGATTACCCCACTCAAACCCCTTCAGATTTCGTCCATTTTCTTCTGAAATAATCTTGAAGCCACACCACCCAAAAGGCATCCTTAAAAGCGGTACCTTTCCCAAAAGGTGTGTTGAAGGTGTGGGTTTTTAGACCTTCGTCGGCACCCACACCAATCCCCAGATGCATCCAATTTTGTGAACCAAGGGGGAGCCGGATAAATGGTGTGTGATTCTTCCGGGGTTTTTTAAAACGGGTTTATAGGCGTTTGGTGGCTCTATTTGGTCTTTGGGTAAGACCACACGTAATGAGCCGTTAGCTTTTTACGACGACGGCTAGAAACCCCCTCTGTTTGGGTTTATCCCTTTTTGCTATCACCCTAATTTCAGCAGCTCCAAACCCTTTTCCCAAATCTTTACGAAGGTGTAGGGGCATTTCGTGGGGCTTTTAAAGCAGGCCCGGCACTTGGGTCCAACTCTATGTTGGGAGTACCATTGAACTGGCCCAAACCCTCAAAAAAGTCGGGGGGAAGTTGGCGTAGGTATTCTTTTTTTAAATTTGGGTCGTTTAACTGTTTTGACAGCCGCCATTTTTTGCGGGCCGGATTTTTAGCGTCGTGATATGGATATGACCACACCAAGGGGGTTTTTCCACTCGGCAGGCCAATATAATAGGGCTTCTGTTTTCACGACATAAAAATTTGTCACACACCACAGGGGCCATGCTGTATGTTCATGGTTTCAGGCCATGGTGAGGGATCTGGGACTTGTAGGCTGAAAACCGTATGTTCTCCTTCTGCCGATAATCCTGGCGGCAACATTTTTTTAAACAGCGAAAGGGATATGTTCCATGCACCTGTATCAATCTTGGCGTGCAACTGTGCTGCCTGGCTGCCTGGGATGGTAACTGGCGTCAACAAATGCCTCTTTTCACCCCCGTGGTTTTTTTTGCTGCTATCGGGCGAATCGAACATCAACTGTTCCTCATCCCTTTCAGCTGTGGCCAAAACTTCATGGGTGGGGTTTGGTGAGGCTGTGGTCTGCGTATACTTTCGATACTCACGAGGGGATGGTGGCGGGGCACAGAAGGGAAAGACTGTTCCGGTTTTGATACCGTTCCCCCCCACACCGGCTGCCCAATTCCCCCTTCCCCCAAAAAAGCAAATTTATCTGCGAGCAGGGGACGGGGGGCGATCGTAAAAAGTGATTTTTCGCAGTAGAAAATCCCCTTTTTGTGCGCCCGCGGACCACCACGATTCACTGTTGAGGTTCGAACAGCATTAATTTAGGCTTTTCACTTTACGAACTCTGCCTGTGGGGGTTTTTGGCCTGAATGTACGACACAAAATCAATGGGGTTTTTTCTAAGGTGAACTTTTCGTCCTTTGCAGCAGCTTTCCTGCACTTTCTCGGTGAGCACCGGCTATTTAATGTTCAAGAATTCTTTCACACTTAGAGCTCCCAAATTTTTCCTTGTCGGTTTTATCCGCGACGTGCGATAAAGTTGTCGTGGGGCTCCTTTTATGTTGCTTAACTTCGTAAGTTGTAAAAGCCAGACGAAAGTTTGTTTTTGGGGCACAGTGGGTCTCAAAACGACGAGGGTACACTTCATTCCTTTTTTTTGTTTTTTCCGTTAAACTAATTTTCCAATAGTTATTCCAACAGGCCCCAGCACAGCTAAGGTACGAAGCTTTAGCCTCCCTTTTTTTCCGCAAAACGGCCCCTGAAGACGTGGTTCACATAGTTGCAAAGCGCCGGAAAAACCCTGGGCGGTCCCCAGCGTCCCCTCGAGTGCTGGCACGGGGAGCCCCTCATGCCCCAATGGCTGCAGTGATTTAATTTTACGTACTGACGCAGTGTGGGGACTCCTCTACTGCCACCATTCTGGCAGGGCCGAGTGAGGAGGAGGGAAGACAAACGCAGGGTACTGTCCGTGTGCGAGCCATAAAATGATGGTTTTTTTTCTCAAGGTAGGGGTAAACACGAATATAACCCTGAAGCCCTAAAGAATCCCCGAACAAATGACAAACAAAGCTTCGAACTGAAGCATCAAACCATTACCCCAATACTTTTAAAACCCCACGGTTTGTAAAAGAATTTACTTTGCTTCTTTCGTTAAAAAACCTTTTCCCGGCTTATTTTAAATCCGTTTTTCTAGTTGAGTTTGCCCGGTCTGCGTGAAAAGTTTTTTGGGGGATACGTTGTAAATCCTTTAAAGATTTTAAATACTTCGATGGGTCCCCTTTATCCCTTTTGGGTTAGGGGGAAATAAGTTAATTTCTTTGACCCGATTTTGGGTTACGTTTTATTTCGAATCTAGGTATCTTTTTGGGTTACTCTGCGCTGTATTTTTTCTATTTTATTATGCCCTTTTTAAAATTTAAGGTGCCCCAGAACTGAACACATTTATTCTAGGGGGGGGCGAACAAGCGATTTAAAAAGGGGGGGGGATAATTTTTCCGTTAAAAAATAAAAAGGTTCTTTCCAATAAAGCCAACCAATTTATTTGCATTTTTTTACTACCTCAAAATTTTTGGGTTATTGGGTTTTTGAGATTTTTTTGGGGATTATAACGCCTAAACTTTTTTTTTATAAAAACTTGTTATTTGGAAATCGTTCACAAAAACTTTTATGGGGGTTGTTATTCCCGGGATATGTGGGTACATAAAATTTTGTCAAGGTTTAAAATTTAAATTTTGCCATTTTTTTGGACCATTTTTACCCGGTTAAGCCCCTTTTGGGTATGAGTTGGCCCCTGGTTTCTGTAGGGGGGCTATGTTTGTGATTTTCGTGTCATCGGGAAAAATTTTCGATACCTGCATGTGATTCCCTCGTAAAATGTCATTTATGTATATTAAGAACAGGTTTAGGACCGAAAATAAATCCTTGAGGAAACCCCATTTTTTTACACTGGTCCAGTCGAAAAATTTTCCTTTTATTACCCCCCTTTTGTTTACGATTTGACACCCAGTTTTCTATCCAATTTGAAAGAGGGGCCTGTTTCCATGAGCTTTTATTTTGCAATGGGGACGCTTTGAGGAACTTTGTCGAAGGGCATTTTAAAAATCGGGGTTTAAACCCTACGTCTATGCCCTCGGTTGTCGTACTTTTTAAATACACTATTGAAAAAATCAAGTAATTTTGAGAGGATGAGCGTTTTTTTTTTAATCCATTTTGGAAAACTTGTTTAAAAGTCTTTTTCTTCTAAGAAACTTAACGTTTTTGTTCTTAGGGATGGTTTCCCTTTAATTTTCCAGAAAATGATTTTAAAAAGGGTTTGGGGCCGATAGTTTCCGGGCTGCAAATTTGCTTCCTTTTTTAAATATGGGTGGGACTTTTCCCTATTTTCCCTTTTGCCGGACTTTTCCGGTGATTTAAAGACTTATTAAAAAAGAGGAAAAAGTTTTTTTAAATATTTCTTTCCTTTGCTTTTTTAAATGCATGGCAAAATTTTGTCAGGACCAGGCGCTTGTTTATTTTCATGTTATTTATGCGAAAAAAAATTGTCACATTCCAAAAGGGTTTAATGAGTGAGGCAATTTCCCCTTTGTTCGGGTTTTTGGGGAAAGGGTTTGTTTTTGGGTTTGTTTTCCACTGTGAAGACTGATGAAAAAAAATTTATTTAGAGTATCCCCCCAAGTTTACTTCTTTTTTCTGTGTCCCTCGCCTTTTTCCCTTTTCCCAACGGTCCTAGGGGTTGACGTCATTACTTTTTTCCTTTTAACATAGCTTTAAAAATTCTTTAGGTTTGTTTTCCCTCATTTCGGAAATACGTACTTAAAAAATTTTTCTTGCTCTGCTTTAATGATTTTTTTTTTGGGATTTCTTTTTTTTTTAAAATTCTGTCTGATCGCGTTTGTCGGTCTTCATTTTGTTTTTCTTTGTGTTTTTCATATGCACGCTTTTTAGCTGCAAGGCGGCCCTTTGTTTTCGCGGGTCCCCCCTTTTGGGTTTTAAATTTGTTTTAAAAAGGGATCGCCTATTCGCATCGGTTTTTAGGATTGTATTCAAAGGGAAGTTTCCCGGTGAATTAGCCTTTAAAACTTTTAAATGTGGGTATTTTCTGGATAACTTTCCCAAATCGGTTTTTCGTTAAGATTTTTTTTAGTTTCTGAATTTCGGCCTTTCGATAATCAAGAACTTTTTCATTACTTTCGCTTTGTTGTCTTACGGATGTTAATACTGAAAGAAATCCCCCGGGTGGTAAATGTACTAAATTCGGATCCGTTTTTAAAAGTTACTGACAAGATTTTCTTAGTTGTGAAAATAAAAATTCTAAAAATATTTTGCCTCTCTTTTTGGATGACCCAAAGTGGGAATAAAACACTTTCTTGGAGTTTGAAAAAGGAGTGTCCCCCCCCGAATGTGTTGAAGCGAGGGGGCCCCAAACTAGTAACGGGAATTTTAAAATCCCCGAAATACGCTTTCTTTTTGGAATTTTAATTTCCAATTTTTTTCAAGAGTTCTTCGTCAATTGTATTTGTTTGAGCTGGAGGTCGATAAAAAAAGGGCCCAAATTTTAATACTTTTGGGAATGAGATTTGGGTTGAACGAAAATTACATTACTGTTATCAGTTCGTTTTTAGATACCCCAAGGGGTTTAAAGGCAGGACTTTATATAAATAATACACCCCCTCCTGCTCTTCGTATTCTTTTGAATTTAATAAGTTATACCCCGTATCGCAAATTCAGCCAAAAAATCTCTTTTTGTCGAAATTTTTATCCATAAATCTAAAATTTCGATGATCTCGTATTGTTCTGAAAAAACTAGTTCCTCAAATCAGGGAAATTTTTTACGGTCCCTAGGGCTTAAAGTAACAAGCTTTTAATATCGGGAGGGTGGGGGGGGGCTTTGCGGGAAAAAATTTTTTGGTTTTTTTTTTGGGCCCTTTGAGCGAACGAAAAATTAAAATTTGGGGGGAACTAGAGTTGGGGTTGTTGCCGGAACCTCTCCCTGCGGGAGTTTTTTTTTTTGTAGTTATTTAAACCGCGTCTTTTAGTACCCTACCGAGTCGTGCAAAACCCAAACTAAATTTTAATTTGGGCCCATCGTTTCGGAAGAAAATTTGGGTTTTGGGTTTAAAAAAAATGGTCCCTTTAAGTTTAATATTCAACTCCTTTTCTTTACAGAGTTTTGCGGGGGACGATTGTTTGTGCTAAAGGGCCCTTTTTGTAAAAAGTTTTTCCCCGCATTGATCCTGGGAAGGAATACCAGATACGATGTTTTTAAATAGTTTATTACTTTATATTTTTTCATCATCTTGCGATTTTTAGAAAGGAGGGCCTCTGTTTGGGTTTGTTTTACGTCTTTTTGTTCCCGCGTGAATCCTCCCTTCGGCGTCATTTGTTTAAAACATCGCGGGCTTCTGTTATTTTTGGTCCGGGGGCGCCGGGAAATGCAGGGCCTCTTTGTTTTGGGGGATCACGACCACAGAATTCCTTTAGCTGACCCCGGGGGAATGTTTGAGCCCCCAAAATCATTTTGGGACGCCCTTTTTTCTACTGACTTTTCGGAAAAATTTCAAAATCTTTTTAATGGGAGTGACGGGGATTTTCACGGGGGGGTTATGATCCCCTTAAAATTTTCTAAGCCGCTTCCTGATACCCCTGCACATTTTTCGGGACATGTCGGAAATAGGATACGTCCCAGTGTGAAAATATAAAGGGGGTTTAAAAAATAGTCATTTGACTTGCTTTGTAAAAATCTCAGCCCCCCCCCCGGGGGGGGCGTCGCCTCTCAGGAGCAACCCGACGGTACCGAGCGTTTTTTTGGGGGGGTACAGCAAGGGGAAAGGGGACCGTTTGAAAAGTGAAAATCCTCCTGCTCCCCCTCAAAAAACGCCTCTGGGTAAGGGCAGGAAAATTTGTACAGTTCCAAGTTTAAAATTTTCGAGTTTTTTGGGCCCCGTCCAAATTTAAAAAGTTTAAAAGCAACAGTTGTTAAAAAATTGCCCCCAATCTATAAGTATTTTTTAAATACTTTTGGCTCACTTTTTGTGATGTTAAAAGAAATTAAAATTTTTTTCTTTTTTACGTTGAACCCTATACCCACCTGTATTTTTAATTTATGTTTTTCTTCTAGGGCTCAAGGGTTGGCCCTGACATTCTGGGGGGGTCGGAGGGTTTGGCCCTCCCCCCGTTGGGGCCCGCGGGTTTGGGTTTTTTTATAGGGACCCCTGTGATGTTATAGGTAAAGGGTCCTTTTTAGGGATAGTTACTCTGAGTTCAGGCCAGGGCTGAAACCTTTTGCCCTCTGCGGCACTTGTAGTCGCAGTCGAAAAAACGGGAAATGTAGCATGTTTCAGCCACTCAAAGAGGATTTACGTTGCTCCTTGGGGGGTTTAAAACTCGGGCCCCTTGTCCCTCCCCTCCCAGACTTTTTGGAAACCCAAAGTTAAAGATGGGCCAAAAAGATTTTGCTCCCGGAGGTTTCGAATCGGGACTTTCGACCCCAAGGTTTAAACCACTCGGCCACCGCCCCCCCAAACGTAGTTACTTTGATATTTTTACGTAGTTTATTTTTCTTTGTTTTATCCTCTTTCTTTATATGTGCATCTACAGGGGGGGGGAGCTTTCAAGCATACATCCCAAAAGCTTATCTACCACACATAAAAATTTTAATTAGTACGTGCTGTTAACCTTTTATCGATATGCCCACATAAATCCGGGAAATTTTAGAATCACCCCGGTTTTTTAAATTTGCTAATTTTTATAATGTTTCAAAGCAGTTTATTTGTTTAGAAAAACCAAATAAATTCCCCATTTCCCCATACAGTACATTTCTGCCCAAAAAAAGTATTCTGTTTCGAGGGGGCAGACAGTGGAACCAAACTACCCGACCCACAGTTTAATGGGTTTTTATCCCCAAATTTCAAATTAAGATTAAGCAAGAGTTGTTTAAAAAAATTACTCTAATCTATAATTTTGCTTTAATACTTTTTTTGGGGTTAAAAATGTTAAAGTACTTAGTTAGTAGTAGTGCATGTATAAAATGGGATGCGACTTGGGTTGTGTATATAAAGTTTGTTTACATCGTTAACCTGCTCTCAGGATTTTTTTATTATTATCTTTAATTTTTTTTTTTCGTTGCGTCAAATTTTCTAAACACGGGATAATTTTTTGATATATTTTATTTTTTACTTTTTAGCATTTCTAGCTTTTCATGTTGTGATAGCTAAAGATAATATACAATTATTTTTGGCCCGGGATTGGAGCACTTTCTCATCCCGGCTTATACTTCTTTGTTTTAATTTAATGTTGTGTTTAAATAAAATATTCATACGTTTAAATTTTTTGAAACCAAAAAAAAGAAACCATTCTAAATTTTCAATTTCTTCTCTCCCCTCCTCTCTCTCTCTCTCTCTTCTCTCTCCCCTCTCTCTCTCTCTCTTCTCTTCTCTCCCCCTCTCTCTTCTCTTCTCTCCTCTTCTCTCTCTTTTCTTTTCTCTCTCCCCTTTTCTCTTTTTTCTTTCTTTTTCCCTCTTTTTCTCTCTCCTGTGTTACTACTACAATGTACACTTTACGACAACAACAACAACAACAACAAAAAACAACTACTACTACTACTACTATTACTATGCTACTACCCCCAAAGTGCTTCTATATTTCAAATTTCCATCACTTTCTTACTACTACTACTTACTACTCCAGAGTAGTAAACGCTACCTACTGCTACTAATACTGCTACCAAAACAAAATACCCTAGATAAAATACCGTCGCCACCGCACTAAAGTCGCCAGGTGCCATAATTAAATTTTTTGAATTTAGCAAACCCCTTTTGATTTTAATGGACACTTTAAAAATGATACACAGTAGTTTATATCATGGGCTTTTAAACTACCCTGTTTCCCGTGTTGTTTTATGCTTGGATCTGCCAAAAAAAAAAAAATTAAAATTTTTTTAAAAAATTTTTTAAAAAATTTCCCCTACTCGTTTTTTTTTTGCCGGACCCACGACGGCGAGAGGGGCACTCAGAATAAAACACTAGCTGGGCGACTTTGTTGTAGGTCGCCACTCGGGGTTTATTTTTAGTAATTTGTTCATTTATAGCCCTAATATGACACAGATGAAGGGACAAAAAAGAAAAAAAAATCTCCAGAAAACCCCTCTAATTTTTTTCCCGAAAACCTGGATGTAGAAATGTAAAGGGATTAACGCCAAACCCGGGCGTCTGTTTAAAACCCCCCCCGAAAAAAACGTTGTCCTGGTGACTTTAGTGTTTTCTACGGTACTTTTTACTACGACTCCCTTTCGGCTTTCTATTTATTTTTTCTATACTACAACTATACAACATTTTGGTACACCCCCACCCCCAAACCCCCACCAGTCTTTTCCCGTTCAGCATTATCTACAAGGTATATATCGTTTATTCGTTCTCTTTATTATAATTTTATTTTCTATTTTTTTAGGCCTTTTCCTCGGTCTTTGTTTTTTTGTTGTTGTTATTTTTTTTTTCCTAAATTTTCCCCGCCTTTCCTTTTTGTAATGAAACTAAGTCAAATTTTTCCCTTTTTCCAAAATGCATCTCATGGTTTCCCTTCTCTCTTCCTCTCCCCTTTTCTCTCTCTCTCTCTCTCCTCTTCCCCTTTTTTTCCCCCTTTTTTTTTCCCCCCTTTTTCCTCTTTTCTCTCTCCTCTCTCTCTCTCTCTCCCTCTCTCTCTCTCCCTCCTCTCTCTCCCTCTCCTCTCTCGCTTTTTTTTCCGTAGGGATGTTTTTAGACTTTTTTCTTTGGAAATTTTGTTTTTTTTTTTTTTTCAATTTTTTTTTTCTGTATAATTTTTTTTCATATTAAAAAGTTATTTAGTGCCCGATGTGATTTTTTACCTTATATATATATATATATTAATATATATATATATATATATTTTATAATTTTCTATATTTATTATATTATATATATTATATATATAAAAATATATATATAATATATAATAAATAATATTATATATTTATATATTATATTTATATATATATAAAAAAATATTTTAAAAATTTTTTTCTTTAAAATAAAATCTTTTGTTTTAATTTTTTTCTGGCCCCTTTTTTTCTCCCCCTTTTTTAGTTTTCAAATCCCAAAATCTTCCACTTTTTTTTTTAAATATTATATTCTCTTTTTTTTTTCCCCCAAATCTCAATTTTTTTTATTCTCTTTTTGGGCAATCTTTACATTTTTTTCCATTTTCTCCCCTTTATTTTTTTTTCATTGGGGACCTGTTTTTTTTCCTTACCATTTTGTCCTTTTAACTAAGCACTTCTCTATTTTTTACCCTTTTTTTTTTCCTCATTCCCAAAGTTTTTTTCCTTCTTCCCTCCCCCAAAACAAATTTTCAATTTTTTTTTTGTGCAATTTTCCCCCTTTAGCTCTTTTTATAGGTTTTAATTTTTGTCATTTTTTTTATCATTTCTTTTGGGAAAACTTCCCCCGAAAAGCCCGTCCCGTGAGGGGTATTTTTGGTTTGTGGATGGGGGGGAAAATGGGCAGGTGGGTAGGGATAGGAATTTTATATTTTGGTTAAGCGATTTCTACTGTGGCATTCTGCTTGAGCTTAAAAAAGCCCCTAAAGTAACGCCGATTTCAAGATTCCGCCCAAATTTTCGATTAATTTTCCCTCCATTTTGGGGGCCCCTTTTCCTTTCCCCTCTCCCTTTGCCTTTTTCCCGTCATTTCTTCCTCCCTTTTCTCCCTATACAACATCTTTGTTTTATTATAATTTTTCCCTTTCCCTTTTATTTTCTCCTTTTCTTTCCCCCAAAAATTCCTTCTTTTCCTATCTCCACTCCCACGGTATAAATTTTTTTTTTTTGGTTTTTTTTCCCCCTTTTATTTAATTTTTTTTCCCTTCCCTTTCCCCCTCTTTCTACTTCTTTTTCCCTTTTTTTCTCCCCTCTCGCGTTTTCCTATCCTTCATATTTTTCCCCCCCCGTCCCTTTCCCCTTTCCTCCCACTTTTCCCTTTTCTTCCTTTTCCCAGCTTTGCCTTTATTTTTCCCCTTTCCCTTACACTCTTTTCCCACTTTTCCCCCTTTTACCCCACAAAAAAAACCACACAACCACACACACACACACACACACCAACACACACACACCACACACACACAAAAACCCCACACACACACACACAAAAACCCCACACACACACACACACACACACACACAAACACACCACACACACACACCCAAAACCCCCACACACTTTCCCCTCTCTCTCCCCCTCTCTCTCTCTCTCTCTCTCTCTCTCTCTTTTCTCTCTCTCTTTTCTCTTTTCTCTTTTCTCTCTTTTTCTCTCCCTCTTTTCTCTCTTTTCCTCTCTCTCTCTCTCCCCTTTTTTTCTCTTCTCTTTTTTCGTCCTGGGCTTTTCTTTCTTTATTCCCTTTTCTCTTTTGGCCCTTTCCCCCCCCTCCCTCTCTCCTTTTCCCTTTCCCTCTGTTATTTAAAACATTTTTTATACCACCCCCACTGTTCGGTTCGGTTGTCAGTTTTTATTTGGTTCCCCGTTTGAATTTCAAAGGTTTATTTGTTTTAGGTTTTTTTTTTTAAAGTTTCGTTCGTTTTTTATTATAGGGTTTCGATAAAATTTTTTAGGTTTCTTCTTTTTGTACTTTTTTGACATTTGGCAGTTTCTAAAGATTTTTTTTTTTCTATCTTGTAATGTTCTTTTTATTTTTTTTTTTTCTTTGGGTTTTTTGTGTATTTTTTTTCCTTTTATATTAGTTTATACCGTGTATTCCTTTCCCTTTTTTTATCTTGGGAACTGATTTTTTCGTTTTTCGATTGGTTTTGAAATCCAAATGTTCTTTACGTAAAATTTTTTTAAAAATTCTTTTTTGTTTTTTCAAAATGCGTTTCCGGATTTTTATTTTTTATCCGAGTATTTTTTTTCTATTTTTTTGGAATTTTTATATATTTTATTAAAATAATATATATATATATATATAAAATATATATATATATTATATAATTTTAATATTATATATATTATATAATATTATATAATATTATATATAAAATGTATATAATTTTTATAATATTTTATAAAATTTTATATATATTTTTATAAATATATATATAATATATATATATATATTTTTATATATATATATTATTAATATTATATTTTAAAATGTATATAATATGTATATATATATTTTATATATAATAAATTAATATGTATATATAATATATATGTATATATATATATATTATAAAATTTTTAATATATTATATAAAATTTTAATATTATTTATATATTTATATTTTTATATTATAAAATTTTATTTTTATAATATATATATAATATATATATTTTTATATATATTATATATATAATATATAAAATTTTAGATAATTATAATATATTATATATAAAATATATATAAAATATATTTTTAATATATATTTATATATATATATATATATTATATATATTTATCCCAAAAATTGGGGGTACGCCGGGGGGGCGTCGCCCCGCCTACCCTCGACGCCACTCCAGGGGGTTTACCACGCGCGAGTCCCCCTGCAGGTCCCTTTTCCCCTACCAAGAAAAACTCGACAACAAACATCAACTTGCCCCAGCCCCGAGCCTTGGGGGTGCCCTTGGCCTCCTCCACGCCAATTGTCTCTTACAGATAAACCCCGAGGGGAAGGATCGGTTTCGGGGTGGGGCCACATGCCCATATACCCGAATTTGGGCGCTGACGGACAGCAGGTAATGGGCCCCTCGATTCAGTATCACAGTGCAATCGGATTTGACACTAATACCCCATCGATACCCTTGATCTGCGAAAAAAAAATTACTACCAAAGGCATGGGTTTCGTCTCTTCAAGTCATTTTAGTGTCCATGTCTCACAACCATAGAGTAAGACAGGGATCACAAGCGACTTGAAGATCTGGGGGATTTTTGGTCCTCCCGACAACCCAAATACTCCCGCTGAGCGAGTCAAAAACACCGGGGGCTATGCAAATCCCCCCTTTTAAGACTTTTTGACGTGACCCGCCGTCATTATGGACTGCGTCCCAAGATTAGAAAAAATTTTCCCAAATTTCTCAATTCTTCGCCGCACGCATAAACAGACGTACTGTTTCATCTAGTAAGCCCCCAAAACCACCGGGAGCTTGTCTTAACCCAGGAGACCTAAAGCCCCAAAGGCTTGCCTCCCGTGCAGCGCTCGAGACCCATCACAAGGACATCCACGACTCAGCAAAGATTACTGTCATGGGCAAAAACAAGACAGTGATTTGGGTGTTCCGACGGATGCTCCAAATATTTAGATCACAACTTTGTCCAATACCCAGCCATCAAGTGTTGAATAGGATGGGGGCAGGCGCCCCCTTGCCTCACTCCTGTTTAACGGGAAAGCTGGATACACTGCCCCACACTTCCAGCACTCTCTCCCAAATACAGACATTTATAAAACCCAATATTCCTTGGGGGGAATCCTGCGAAGTGCAGAAAAACCAGATGGCTCACGATGCACTAGTCAAACCCCTTTCTTGAGATCAACATAGGCTGAAGATCCCCTGTCGAAACTATGCGGTGTTCCCCCAGGACCGAAGCGCTAGGATACGGCCCGGGTTTTTGTTTTCCCAGGCGTGAACCCAGACGGATCTTTAGCAGAATGCGGACCGTTCGAATAGATGGGAAAGCACCCGCCGGGCACGTGAGCAGTGTAAACCGCGGTAATTGTTGCGTCCTGACGATCCCCTTTTCCCTTTCCCCAAAGGGACGACCACCCCCTTTTTCCCAGTCAGGGGAACGGTACCTGATTCCCACACGGCAGTCAGGATAGCATACAACCCGGGATCATGGCCTCACCCCAGCTTTGGGGCCCCGAAATATATTACAAACACCAGCTCCCTTCCCCCCATTTTGCAACTTTGTTTAAGTCTCTGACTTCGTCAAGAGGGGGTACGGTTTCGTCAATGGGAGGATCGGCATCCCTGCCTGTAACCCAGTGGTGTGAAGCGCTAGTTGGGGGTCCACCTTAACAATCCCCAAAGTACCACCCCAACAGCCATCTGGCCCATCCAGTAGAAACCAGGCCCCCATTTTCTGTTCCAATGTACTCCCCCCGAGAGGGGAGACTTAAAGGGAGTTCTTCAGGGCTCGGTAGGGGGGTTGGGAGGTCATTAGGTTAAAAGACCCTCGACACCTCAGCGGACCCCTGAAACCTCTCCTTGTCTCTCCCCAGGAGGGCTCTTCCGGCGTGACAAAGCCCTGTGCGGGCCCGGTATCCAGTCACCCTGGCAGCGCGACTTTCTCGTTTTCTCCAGCGTCTCCTTTCGAAACAAAACACGCCTTGACCCCGGGCGTCCCCCATACACTCCTTGGCAGCCGTAGAGTTTCACGTTTTAAGGGATCCCACAGTTTACAGGGTCTCGAGGGCACCGAGCACATCACACCGATTTGAGATTGCCACCGCTAATATGGGACATGTCATGCCTTCAGTTTCTCAAAATAAACCAGTATGGGTTTCCTCTTTAGACTTTGGATTTACATGAAGCTAAGTTAGCAAAAACAAATCTTTTATCGTTCCAAAAAATCGCCCCGGTAAGCCCTGCATTTTGGAGGATCCTCCAAATAGTACTAACGAGGAGTGGTCGATCTCCTTTTTACCCCTCCCGGGATTACTATACCATTTCCAGCGGTGCAGCCCTGGTCTCGATACCAAGAACCGGGGAATTCTCAACCTTTTTGGACCCTTTCAAAATTCCGAAGCAGAGAACTGTTGGGGTTTTGGTACCGGAGCCAGGGGCCAACACATAATCTAGCCAAATTCTCACAGTGCAGTATAGCATTGAAGTCGCCCAAACAATGAAAATGGGCCCCAGGAGGAATTGGTCTAAAAACAGAGTCGAGTTTTTGGGGTAGACCTCTCCCCCAGTTTTTCGTACCCCGTAGGGCTACACGCAACAAGAGACATGAAACCCCCGATTTTGGGTTTTTCCTCACCCGCATTATACCTCATCAAAGGAGTAAAACCCACCAATGACGGCGCAGTTTTTCTGGGGAAGCCCATGCTACTCCCCCGGGAAAAGGTTGCCATTGCCAAAGCCCGGGCCAGTAGTAGGGGTAACCCCCCCGCATTCTCCCACACCAGGCCCCCTCGTTCAGAGAGTCCCATATATCCCCCTTCACCCACTGAGTCGCCCGATGGAAGGTAGTCGACGTTGTTGAGAGGCTCAGAAGTTCCCCGAGCCCACCGAGAACCCTCCCAGGTTATCCCCGGAGTGATTCACGGGCAGATGCCGCCTTGCACCGCCCCGGCCCCCCTTATAAGAAAAATTTGGGGTAGGGGGCCCTACACTCGATTTGAGTGCAGGCCCCGAGGGGTTTGCCCCGCATATCATAGGGAGACCCCTCCCTGCGTCGGCATGGAGGGGTTTTCATGGTCGGGCCCCCGGCAAAACGGGTCGTGGGCGTGGTTACCAAGCATCACCGCGGAGTGGGGATGGCTTCGGCGGTTTCCCCGGATCCTTTTTCCCGCTGCATCGCTTTCCGTCACGCCTTTTTTCTCGGCGGTTGGCAAGCGGGGGTCGAAGAGAGCCATGGCGCCAGTGGCTCGCTCAGGTACCCGAAAATGCCGGGGAGAAGATCTTATGCCGCCTTGCCGATCTCAGCTCGTGGAAGTGGGGGAGGTGGGGCCGGGGTTCAAGTCATTCGCCGGCGCGAAGGCGGCCACGGGCGCCTCGAACCAGCGGGTACGTAGACCTCAGCGACAAGAAGGTGAACCGGCGGGGGGGGAAGCTCGCGCGGCGAGCGAGCTCCCCTAGTTGGGCGGCGAACGGTAACTCCCCCGCGTAGTGGCACGCCCATCCAGGTGCGGGTGCTGGGCCCGGGCGCCGGAACTTTACCTTCGGGACGTCGCCCCCCGCCACCCAGCGGAAATGAAGACTCCACATCTCTTTAGTCGCCCGCGGGGGGGCTGGGGTTGAACAGCGCGGCCCGCTCCTGCAGAAGTGGTCCCGCTTGTTCAGGAGGGGGGCGGAGCTCGTCGGGCGTTGGCGGCTCCGGCTGGCCTGGTCGACGAAGCCCCACCGTTCCTGAATCGGTTGAAGACGCCCACGAAGGCCCACAGATAGAAACGCCTTCCCACCCAGCTCGTGGACAGGGCCGGGGAGGGGGAGGCTTAGCAGACGCCGACCCAAGTTCTGCTCCCGCAGGGTGAGGCACCGGCGGGGCTCCAGTGTTTTGGGGGGCGGTCGTATCGAACGACATAGCCACCACACGCTCTGCGGCCCCCAGTCGTCGAACGTCACCACGGGGGTTTTCCCCTCGCCTCTCCAGTCCCATTTCCAGCTTGGGAAAGCCCAGACTTCGGACGCCGTGCCGGAGACAGGATAGCCAAAACCCTCACCGCGACCGCGCAAACGGCAGGATCTTCCCGTCCCCCGTGAACGGTAAAGGTGTGTTCAGGGCGAAGATTTTCTTGACTTCCGTGGCCAGCTGGGACCGGTAGCCGGGGCGAGCCCGCCGGATGCTTCGGGGAAATTTAGGATAGCCCTGAGGATTGTGGCCCCAGGCTATGGCGGTCGCCGCGGGGATGGGGCGCTTTGCGGTGCTCACGCCGGTCCGGGCGAGGGCGCTCGCTAACTCCTGGGGAGCAAAAACCCGTGACCCCCCCCGGGTCGTCGCTTCGGAGGGCTTGCCCGGTCGGGGTCGCGGGAGCAGCCGCCCCGCCCGCGCCGGATGGACTCAACCCAGGAGGAGGATGAGGGTG
>JACEEZ010014808.1:0-18472 GCA_016584305.1 Chionoecetes opilio
CCCAAAATGGACTGTTTTTTTGGGTTTTTTTTTAAATGGTTTTTGTAAAACATCACTTTTTTTTCCATCCGTTAATTTTTATTTTCCAGGCAAGTAGTAAAACATTTTCTTAATCACATATCTGCATTGTACAATATCCACTTCGGTCTTCAGAATACCCCATACCCAAATTGACCAAACGCCCTCATCTATGGACGAAAAAACAAAAAGAGTCCATTTTGCCTTTCTACCCCTTATTTTAAAGCTTTCCATCTTTCTTTAAGGCAAATTTTGGTGGAGAACCCGTAAAACCGGCTTCTTACGGCTTCTTGCCTTCTCTCTCTTTTTCCCCGTGCCTCCCCAAAAACGGCTGCGTGGTTTCGAGGCTCCCCCCTCGGCGCTCACAGCTGTAACTGTAAAAAAAAACCACCCACATGAAAAATTACCGTCGAATAAGCCTTTAAATAATTACGATAACTACTGACGATATTGTGAGGGATCAAACACATTCCTTACATTAATGTTTTTTTCTCCAAAAACCAGGCTTTAATAGGGAAAGGGGTAAGAGGGGGGCACCACGGACATCATATGGGGCTGCGGGTCGATTCCACATTATCTTATTTTTTTTTTTTAAACCTGTGCACCTATGGCAAGGGTCAGGTATAATGAGGTTTTTATTAACGGGGCCTCATCTCCCCGGGCCAGTGCCCGGGATTTTCCGCTTTTGGGGGTTGGGCTATTTATATTTTGCTTGAAAGATGGGGGGCTTTTTTTTAAAATTTTTGGGCAAATTTTTTTGGCATTATATTTTTTCTCTCTCTTTTCTCAGCTTAATTTACTGTATGGGTATTGGGATCAACAAAAATTTTTCTCAATTTTTACTTTTTAGCGTTTAAAAAAACTGCAAAATTTTTGCAGCTAAACTACTTTGGAGGAGAAAGTAAAAGATCACTTTACTTTCATAAAAGAGTTAAATGGTTAAAAATTAAAGACAGTAATTTTGGAAAAATATTCCTTTTTAAATAAGGCTGTCATGGGTTGTATCCGGGAGTGGTATCTAGTTTTTCCTTTGTCCGGGAAATACAGCCATACAAAAGGCACTAAAAACCTTTTTGCCAAGAGCCAGAACAGACTGGTGCCCAAACCCATCACTGTACAAAGGCCTTAACTATGGAAAAAATTTGCTTTCTTGCATCTTAATTATGGAATCTACACTTTTAAGTTTGACTTTAAATTTCTTTTAAATTGACCCTAAGTGAAATAATTTTTTTCCCCCATTCAAAAACAGTTGAAATTGTTAGTGAAATTTTAAAGATATTTGAAGTACTTTTATTCTTTTATTGTTTAATGTTTAATTTAAATTTTCCCCTTTTAATGTTTCGTTTGATTTCTTTTTATGTATTTTTTTTTATTGCGTGACTTTCAAAGTTTAAATTTTTAGTATAATTGCATAAAAACATCGGGTGGTAATTTTTGATAGTAAAACCATGTTTCATGGAAATAAGATATTTATTTATTTATTTACTCCCCCCTCTCACTCCTTCTCTCAGAGGGTCTTCTCCTTCATTTTGGGTCGGATAACACTTCAAAACCGGCACATACTACCTAAAACATAGACTGTGTTACTTTTCAGATTAAACCCTTTTGCCATAAAAGGAAATAGAGACGACGCATTATGAGTGTTTGTTTCAAAAATGAAAAATATTTCATGTTCGTTTCCATCCAAAATTTTTTACCGATTTTTGGCCACCTTTATAAAAAACGGCAAAATAACAAGGAAATGCAAATAATATAAAATATGTTGTTGATGTTACCTATATAAAGTTTTATAAGGAAAGTAAAAATTTAAATAACAGAAGCAAATAATCCAACATACCTAAAAAAAAATATTTTTAAAAACCCTCAGTTTTAATGCACAAAGGGGCCATTTTAATACTGATTGGTCAATAAATTTTGCAACCAAAGTAGCCAGAAAAATACGAAAACATTCTTTTAAACAATAAAATTTTTCTAATTATTTTCATAATTTTTTTATTCCCATATGCAGAAACACTCTTGACCCATAACCTAATCCTACTTAAAGTCACCAAAAACCGAACTATTTGGGTTTTAAACCCCGATGCTCCTGTAGTACTTTTTTCTCAAAGTTTAGTGTATACACGAACCCCTCGCTTTTTTTTTCGGCCTTCAATAACAAATATCGGCTTCAAAACTTTTTCCCTTTTTCCGGGGGTAATATGCTGCTTTTACCGAAAAGTTCATATATGCGTTTTTACGGGTTCTGATTGTTTTTAAATTGCCCTTATTCGTGGGAGTATTTGTGTGGCGCATGTATGTAAGTAACGAACTTTCGTCAGATGTAACGGACAAAGTTCACGATAAACCCGGAATTTGTCAAAAAGGGAATTTTTTACCTCATATAAAACCCAATTTGTTATATGTGAAAAGTTCGGTCACTCGGTAATTATAACCCGCTCCTTTCCCCCATTTGTTCTCAAAGCAGGGTTTTTCTGTACATCTTTTCAATTAATTTTTTTTCAATAAAAATGGTCAAAAAATGATTTTAAAAACCTTTTTATAACATATAATGTAACCAAATTAAAAATCCCATATATATTTATATATATATATTTTATATAATTTTAATTATTATAATATATATATAATAAAATTTTAATAATATATTATTTAAAAATATATATATATATATATAGATTAAAATTTTTTATTTATATATATTATATATATATATTTTATATATTTGGGAAATCTTAAAAAAAGGGCTCCACCCCCTTCTTTTCCCTTTTTCTTTAGTCCCCAAGCTTGGGGACATGGTGAAACCGGGGTTTTTGGAGGGGGGGGCACACACATAAAGGGGGAAAATGGCCCCCCAAAAAAATCCATAAACTGGGAAATTTCCCCTAGTTTAAAACTTTATCGGGCAAATTTTTTTTTTATTGTGTCTCCCCCACCCAAAAACCCCGGTTTCCACCTGTCCCCAAACTTGTTTGTCTTAAGAAAAGAAATAGGAGGTTGACCTTTTTTTCTAAAGATGACAAAACTCTAAAAAGACCCAACCTAGACCCCCCCCTCGGCCCCGGGGTGGCCCCAACCTAACCGACCGACCTAACCTAACCCTCGGCTTAGTTTTTTTTTCAAAACCTGAAATTTAATATCGGCCATTGGGAAAGTAAGGAGGGGGCACTCATTAAAAACTAAACGATGTTTTTAAGGGCAGTAATATAACACATAAGCCAACATTTGGTTTGCTTACCGTGGACCCTTGTTCTTAAATTTTCCCTCACGCAATGCTAATCATTACCAATACCTATCAGACCTCTACCTACACATTAATATTTTTTCATGTCCGTCAAAAAGTAATGTAATCATACTGATTCTTGCAATGTTTTTTTTGGTGGAATTGATGATGTGGGGTTTAGGTACTCCGTCTCCGTTTCCTGCGAGAGTTTTTAACTTTTCACGTTCTCACAAGTGTGAGAGTCTCTAAGAACCAAAATTGGAGCATATGAAACACGAAAACGTTTCCGGTCTGGTTTTATTGCTAATTTAAAATTAGAAAAACAACCCTCTTGTTTAATGTTAAAACTCGGAAAGTGATTTTCACCAGACGAAAGCTCTCCTACACCTTGTCATTTTTTATTTTAGCTCTATTTGTGTGGGCCAAAATTAAGCCCGTGCACTAAAAAGTACAAAACAGGCTAATTTCTGCCATATTTTCGTGAAATTCAGCAAAACTCTTTCTCCAGCTAGGGCCCTTTCGCAGCCTGTAAGACATGACATTCTTTTCACCCCTTTTAAAGTTTTCCTGTCGTGTCATTAAAACCTTGTATATTTTTCCCCCTTTTTTCGTGGTCTTAAGGTATGTCCCTGCTTCTAATGTACATCTTTGTTTTACTTGTGTCCTTTTCTGTAATTCGTATTTTTACGCCGATCTCACTGTGTCCCAAAAACTCTCCCGTCCCGCCCTATTTTGTTGTTATCTCTGACGGGCCCCCGGCAACAAACGGGAAGAAGCCGTGGTAAGCGAGCCCTGGGTCCGTTTTTTATGGCTTTTTACGGGTTTACCAGCTGGGCCCTCCGTAAGAAAAAAAACCGGTTCTTAAAAATGCCTGCCATAAAAAAACGCAAGCGCAAGAAGCCGGCTTCTTACGGCTTTCTTCACCAAAATTCGCCTTTATATACCGTCTTTGTTCGTGTCGAGCAGACCATAGCCGGCTAAATGTCATAATTCCTTTTTCATTTCATCCATCCTGCCCGCGGGAGAGGGAAACTTCCCAGGTCGTGCCCACCCCATGGCCGAGTCGCATAGACTCGAGCACCTTATCTCCCCCCCCCTCCCCCCCCTTTTCCTTACTTATTTATCACAAAAATATACTGCTTTATAAACTATTAACCAGGACTGTGCGGTACTGTGGTTGCTGGGGGAGACAGGAAGAAGAGATTGCCGTATAAGGCCCTGTCCGCGCAAAAGGAAGATAGACATACTTGGACCCTCGTCCTGCCATTTTAAAAAAGAGGCGTCCAAGTAAATGTGTCTATCTTCCTTTGCGCATGCGCCAGAGGACTATTTTTTCTTTTTCTTTCATCCATCCTGCCGCTGGGATAAAGGCCCCAGGGTCGTGCACCCCAACCTTGCTAAACCCCAGTCCTTACCCCCCCCCCCCCCGCCCCTACTTATTACTAAAAAAAATACTGCTTTATAACATTAAACCCGGGACGTGTGCGGTATTTGGTTGCTGGGGGTACTACGGGAGGAGACGGAGAAAGAGTTTGGCCGTATAAAGGCCCTGTCACGCGATCCCTTTTTTTCACCCAGGGGCCGGTGATCAGGCGAGGGGGGGTTTACCCCGAGTGACATATGGGCGCGGTGTCTTGTAAAAACCCCGGGGATTTGGGGGAAAAGTTTTTTCCAGAGAAATTTTCTTCCCCCCTTCCCAAAAAAATTTTATCAACAAAAAAGATACACTGTTATTTTCGGAAATTTTTGTTCTTTTTTCCCTTCGTCCCCGGTAGGGGTTGTCAAAAAAAAAGGGAAGGGGAAAACTTTTAAAAATTTGTAATTTTTACCTTTGTTCCCCTCTATCTCACTTAATTATGACGGAGTGTTATTTTTACGGGCATATAATTAAATTACCCATAATATGTGCAAAAAATGACTCTGATGGCCTTATTTGGAAAAGGGAAAAAAAAAAAAAAAATCTTTTTTTCCTTTTTATGCTCGTCCCTTCACTAAAACCAAGAAGGATAGGACTTAAGTTACGGTAACTTATAAATTGTACTACCCCCAAAATTTAAAAAGTTTGGGGAAATTCAATAAAAAAAATGTTTCCTATAATTGTTCAAAAAAAAGCTTAAAAAGAATTTTTTTTTTTGAAGTTTTTAAAAGTTTCCGTTTCAAAAGGGAGGTTCTTCACGGGCTTTTATCAACCTTTTTATCCTTTTTGGGCCAAATAAGTCGTTTCAAGACCAAACCCTTCAAGAAGCGGAGTGGGGGGCAGTGGTAAGGTTTAGCGTTGGGGGGTGTTGACAGAAAACCTCTCTCAGGACATGGGTTCCCCTGACTCCCCCTTTTTGCCCCCCCCTTCCCCCTTAATTCCCCCCTACGAAGGCCGTTAAACAGGGAATTTTTTCTCAAATGTTGAGAAAAATATGAAAAGGAAAAAATCAATAAAAAGCTTAAAAAACTTTTGCACTTCGTGTATTCATGCCAAAAAACAACATTTGTGTAAAGAATTCTACCATAATTTAAACATCAATATCTTAAATATTCACCCAGGACATCTACCATAAGGAACATATTACCAAATTTCTCTGTTAACAAAAAACCCATGGTAATTTAAGCTAAAAAAAATTCTCTCCCCTCTCCTTCTTTCTCTCCCCTCTCTCTAAGTGAATCCTTTTTTCTCTCAAAAAAATTGAGTCTTATATCTTTACGGGAATTGGCTTAGTTGTTTTCCCCCGTTTTTTTTTTGGCAGTGTATGCCACTTTTCATTACTTGATGATTTCCTTTTTTTATCCCCTACTTTTTTTCCACCTAACATAAAGAATCTGAAAGCTTGGTTTAAATTCGCAAAGAAAAATTTAGCTTTTTCTTACCCCTTCAGTTGATTTTGCTTCTTGTTTAAAAGAAACCAAAAATTTTCAACTGACATGTCTATCATGGGAAAATTAGCATTTGAAAAATTTTTATGATATGTAGACACCCCTGAAATAAGACAGACTGTTTATGCAAAAAAACCCCATATTATTGTAGTCTTTGACAACGAAGGGTCGGGGGACCCTCTACTTTCTTTCTTTCCTTAAAATCAAGGGAAATAGTGGAAAAGGGAGAAAAAGGTGAAATGCTCTTTGGTAAAAACCTTAAAAAAATTGATAGCTGCTATTTTGCTATTCCCTTCATACATTGCTCCCCTCATAATGGGAGCCACGCCCATGACCCTGAAAGCAGCTTTCTGTCACGAATGTAAATTTTTGGTTTTTTTTTTTTTTGAACAGTTCCACAAAACCATATACCACGGGAAGAAAAGGATCAAAAGGGGAAGAGAGGAAAACCATTTTTAAAAAATTAAACTTATTTTTTTGGGAATGGGGGGTATGCATCAGAAAGAGGGAGTCGGATAATTAATTAAATTTTAGAGCTGGGTTAGTCGGAACTTTTGGGATTATTCACAGGCTTTTTTTAACCAGTTTTAAAAAGGTATGAAATCAAAATCCCATACCCATATCATCTCCCAAAAAAAAAATTTTTGTACCCTCGTTTATGTGGCTTCATAGGAATTTGCTTCTTGATAAATTTCCCCCCTTTATGGGGTCCATTTCTCATCCACATAAAGACGCATTGGGATTTCTTTGAACTTTGATCGAGATGATAAGTAGGGGCTAACCTTTGACATTTGTATTGGACTCTATGTAAATTTAAACCAAAAGGGTGGAACTTCTCTTTATTTTTTCCCACCTATCTCTCTCAAAATTGATTCACATTTTAATTTTCCTACAAAAAGGGGTTGACAATGCAATCTGGTTTAGGAATTCTACTAATAGACTAAAAACATAATCATTTGCTCAAGTTCTCTGTGTCACTTGAACACGAGTTGCATCATATGCCGTGGTCTACAACCTTTCCCCTTTTTTTGATTATAGAAATTGGTGTTTGATTTCCGACACACAAAAAACAATTATATACTACTCATTCAACCGGTTTAAAAAAAAAAAAAATTTAAAACACAATTTCCTTATTCTCACATTAGGCTATGTTTCCCTTTGAAAAAAATTGGGGTTTTTTTATAAAGTCTAGAGAAAACTTAAAAAAACTATAGGGGAAATTTAAAGGAAACAAAAAAATGAAGGAAAAAAAAATGGCTACATATTATGAATGTATACTCAGAGGGGGGGCCTTTGTTATATTAAACCCGGGGCCTATTAGGACTTTTGTCACATTTAAACTTGGTAATTACAAAATTTTCTTTACGATCAAGAAGGAATTCTTACTGTTACACCTTTCAAACACTCTTATCATACAAAATAAATATCTAAGCGATAATTACCTGTTCAGGGGTGTTGATTTTTAAAAAAAAAGTTATTGGAGCATCATATGGGTTACCCACAGTGTTTGGCAGTACACTGGCCTTGAAAAAACCCAAGCTGCCAAAATTTTTTCCCCAATACCCCTTTCAAAGGGGGGAAAAATCCCGTCACGAAGAAGTTTTCCCCAAATTATTAACTCTGGGGGGAAAAATTTATTTGAAAGCGGACAATTTTTTTTTTTTTTTAGGGAAAAAAGGGCTAAACAATGCTATTTTATGTTAAGTTAAAGTTAAAGTTAGTTTGCTATTTGGGTTTTAATTTTTAACTTTTGGTTTGCTAACCTTTGGATCATTACTGTCCTTAAATCCCTCCATCCTCCTGGCACATCCCGTCTCTAACCTGTTTTTCATACCTTTTTTTTAACACTGTCATCAAAAGTTTTCTTTTAAAAAATTCCTTATAAATTCGACTTTTTTCATCTGTTCTCCTGCTTTTTTGTTTTTCATCTTCTTTAAACCTTCATCCCCTTTCCCCTTTATTGATCGTTCATCTTCCAAATATATACTCCTCCCTTATCTTTGCTATTTTCCTTTTTCCTTAATCCCATAGCTACACGTTTTTTTGTGTATTCCCCTTTTCCCTCTTTCCCCTTCCCCTACCTCTTTGTAACTTTAAATTTCCCGGGTTTCCTTTTTTTGCTTTTCCTTATCCTGTAAATTATCGAATAATTACTAACTATTTTACCTCTTATGTCTTATTTTTTGTATTTTTATCCCTTGGTTTATTTTATTTTTTTTTGTGTGTTTTCCTCTCTCTCCACACCTTTTTCCCAAAAAAAAATTTGCTTGTAAAAGGGCTTTTGCAACCCCATATCCGTTATAATCATTATAAAAATTTTAAAATGGCAAACTAAAAAAGTTTTATCTTTTCTCCCTTTAATACTTCCATCTCCTCCCTGATTTTACATCAACCCGGGGTCTCAGTCAATTCCCCCTCCCATGATTTTCATGCTTGCATGCATTTTTTTACAAGATAAAACTCAAAAAAATTATTTCCCAAGGGGTATGTTTCACATTAGCCCCAAAAATGGCATTTTTTTTTAAAAAGATCAAAGAAATATTGACATTAAAAGTGAATCAAAAAATTAAATGTTTCAAACGTTTTACAATCAGAAAAGGTTTTTAAAAGTACAAAACCCAAAAACTAATTTCCTAACTAAAAATTTAAATTAACAAAAATTGTGGCTTTCCCTTCCTCTCTATTTCTCTCCTCTTTTTCTCTTTTTTTATTCCATTTGATATACCTTAAGCCGAAAAAATTTAAATTTAACAAATTAAAAAAAATTGGAAAAAACAATTAAGCCCTTCTTAGCTATTTTAACAGACCTAAAAAATTCAACGAAAACCCACCTCTTCATCGTAAAAAATATATGCATCTACAAAGCAAATTCAATTTCAATTTAGGGGAAAAAAAAAAAAAAATAATAAGCCTTTATATTTGACCGCTGGCACTATTTAATTAGAAAATCCTATGACCCATATTTAAGCCTAGCACTCAGAATGTAAAGATAAAGCATTAAAATTTATTCTCATTGCACAAAATACTACTATTTAAGGGGTTTTGAGTGTCAGGGTTTATAATAGGTCTTTGAATTACAAACCTCCAAATAGGGCATAAAAACGGTTTTTTTTTTTTCAAAGTTTTTTTTTTATTTTATAAATAAAATTATATATATATATATAAAATTTAAACACTCAAATGGCAAACAAATTGGATTCTACACAATGTAAGTAAATTTCATGTCTGAAGACCTTCCTTTTTTTAAAAAGGAAGACTTTAAAAATCTTCAAAAAAGTTTTTTTTAAGTCATTTTGAAATTTTTTAGAGCAATTTTGATTGAATTCCCCCAACGTTTAAATTTGGGGGTAAACCCTGACTTTCTAAAAGTATACCGTAAATTTTTGTCCCCTATCCTTCTTGGGGGTGAATGGGGGCGGCATAAAAAAAACAAAAAAAAATATAATTTTTCTTTTTCCATTTACCAAACAAAAAAAAAAAAGGGCCCCCAGAGCTCCTTATTTTCACATTTAATGGTAGTAATTATATTCCCAGTAAAAAAGAACTCCGTCAATAATTAAGTGAGATAGAGGGGAACAAAGTGTAAAATAAATAAAAATTTTAAGAGTTACCCCTCTCATTTTTTTTTTACATAACCCCTACCGGCACGAATGGAATAAAAAAACAAAATTTCCGAAGATAACGTGTATCTTTTTTGTTTATAAAAGTTTTTTTGGGAAGGGGGGAAGAAAATTCCTTGGAAATAAACTTTTCCCCCGAAAACCCGGGTTTTGAAAAACACGCGGCCCATAGTCACTCCCCTGTAACCCCCCCCTCGCCTGTACCGCCCTGGTGAAAAAAAAGGGATCGCGTGACAGGGGCCCTTTTTACGGCAATCTTTCCTCCTTTTCCTCCCAAACACCTCCAGCAAAACCCCGTACCCCCACGGTCGGGTTTCTTGCTTTTAAAACAATTTTTTGGGGAAAAAAGTAAGGGAAAGGGGGGGGGGGGGGGGAAGGGGCTGGGGGGGCAAGGTGGGGTGGGGACGACCCGGGACCTCTTACCCCCTTTCCCGCGGGAGGATGGGGAAAAGAAAAGAAACAGTCCTCTGGGGCTGCGCAGATGGAAAAGGGTAGACCATTTACTTGGGCCCTCGTTTCCATGTGGCGGACGGGTGTCCAAGTAGTCTATTTCCTTTGCGCTGACAGGGCCTTTTTACGGGAAACTCTTCCTCCTGCTCCCCAGCACCACAGTACCGCCACGTCCTGGTTAATAGTTTATAAGCATTACTTGTGTAAATAATAAAAAGGCGGGGGGGGGGGGGGGGGGAGATAAAAGGTCTCAAGTCTATGCGACTTCCGGCCATGGGGTGAGGCACGACCTGGGGAAGCTTTTAAACCTCTCCACGCGGCAGGATGGATAAATGAAAAGGAATTATCGAAACATCTAGCGCGCTGCTATGGTCTCGCTCGACACGAGAGCACAGTCCTCTGGCGCATGCGCAGATTGGAATGTAGATGCATTATTCCTAGTGGACCCTCGTTATACCACACCTCCTCCCTCTGAATTCTTCACTCTCCCGTCAACACTTTTCTTCTCTCACCAAATACTCCTGATAGTTTGTGTCTGACTCTAAATACACCCATCCGTACCTCTTCTTGTCACCACCGGAACCTTTACCTTTAGATTTACTTTAACTAACCCGGCACAGCTTTAACAGCGGCTGTGCGCTCTTCAGTTCCGGCTGGTGTAACCTTGTCCCCGTAGATTCCTGTTTAGGGGCCATATCGTAACTCTACACTGCTTGGCCAACCCACTGGCTGCAGACTATCCTGGCCATTTAGCCGCTGTCACACCGTCCATGCCGCGTGGACGCACAAGTAAACGGTCCGGGATCGAAATGTAAGGGAAAGGGAAGGGCGTAAAGGAAATTTAACCAGTGGTGGGCGCCGTTAATCAAAAAGAAATTTCGAATAACCGTTAATCATTTTATCCAAAAAATTAATTTCTTTAACCTTTTAATCAGTTAATTCTTTAAAAAATGTGACGGAAGTTATCGATAACCGTTAACGTTAATTTTTTATTCTAGAAAAAAACCCTAAAATCATTTTTTGCTCTAAAACATCCTAAAAACAAAACCTTTGAAAAGTGCCAAAACTTAAATCAGCCTTTATGGGTTTTTTAAGGCTTTAGAACCCAAAACTATAGGTTTTTTTTGCTTAATAGTTAAAAAAAAAAAAAAGGCAGATTTTATAGTTTTAACTTTAAAAAAAAACTAAATAAGGCTGATTTCATAGTTTTTTGGCCCTGGTTTTTTTTTTTTTTTAAAGGCTTTTAGAGCCAGAAAAGGGTGAACAAAAACTTTTACTTATAATGAACTGACTTATTTATTTTCTTTCAATTAAGAGTAATGGTATCGCTATAATAACAGATACTCACGTTGTAACCGTAATAGCTTTTCCCGAGTGAAAGTGAGTCCTCTTTCTACTGGCACTTCCTTTTATATATAGCGCTGCGTTGCGTGCTATGGTGCAAATATCTTATTTGTTTATTAAAGAAACTTTATATGTCTTTAATATAAAATAATTGTCTTAAAATATCGAATCAATACATAAATTCATTTTTGAACTCACAATTCGAAGTTTAATTGAAAGTTTTTATAATAATCATCAATCATTGGGGGCTAACGCCGGGGCGCGTCGCCTGCGCCCACCCTACGACGCCTACCCGGGGGTCACCCACCGTGGAGTTCCCATGCAGCTCCTTTCCCAACTAAGCAGCTCTCGCCAAGCAAACATCAACTGCCCCATCCACGAGCTTGTGGCGCCCACCTTGGCCTCCTCCACGCCGGTTGTCTCCTTACAGATACACCCGATTGGGAAGATCGGTTTCAGGTAGCGTGCCACATGCCATATGCCGAAGTTGCGCTGACGGACTATGCAGGGTAATAGGCCTCGATTCATCTCACGGTGCAAATGCTGATTGACACGTAATCATCAACCCAGCGATACCCCATGATTCTGCGTAAGACACTTATTACCAAGGCATTGAATTCGTCCTCTTCAAGTCCTATTTAGTGTCCATGTCTCACAACCATAGAGTAAGACAGGGATCCCAAGCGACTTGAAGGATCCGGCTCTGTCCTCCTGCACAGTACCGACAACGCCAATACTCCCGCTGAGCGAGTCCATAACACCGTGGGCTATGCCAATCCGCCGTAATACTTCTTGAGACGTTATGCCCGCCGTCATTATGGACTGCGCTAACCAGGTATGTAAAACTTTCCAAGATCTCACATTTCCTTCGCCACAAGCAGCGCATGAACCACTGTACTGCTCATCGAGTAATTCTCCAATACCGGACCTTGGTCCTTGAGCCCGGAGACCTCAATTCCCCAGGCTTTGCCTCCTCGTTGCAGCGCCTCGTAGAGCCATCACCAGGACTCCAGCGACTCAGCAAAGAGTACTGCATAGTCGGTAAAAAAACAAGATCAAGTGATCTTGGTGTTGCCGACGGATGCTCCACAATCACTTTGATCTACAACCTTGTCCACATACCAGGTCCATACAAGCTATTGAAGTGATGGGTCAAGGACTCACCCTTGCCTCACTCATGTATTCACAGGAAAGAATCGGGATACACCTGCCCCCACACGTACGCACTCTCAGTCCGCAAATAAAGCCGGTTACAAACCAATAGTCCTTGCAGGCATACCCTCGAAGTCGCAGAAGATCCCCGAGTGACTCACGTGCACTGAGTCAAACGCCTTCTTGGCGATCAACATAGGCTGCAAGTACATCCCCTGATCGAAACTCACGTCGGTCGTTCACCAGGACACGAAGCGCTAGGGATACTGGTCCGTTTTGTTGACTACCAGGCGTGGACCCAGACTGCTGAGGTCCTCTGATGCTTCACCAGATGACTGCGAATTCGTGTCAGCAAAGCATGGCAAGCACCTTTCCTGTACCTGAGCAGTGTAATTACCCCGCGGTAATTGTTGCAGTCCGGACCGGTTCCCCTTTCCCTTTTCCAGATAGGGACGACCGCCCCCTTTTCCAGTCAGGAGGAATGGTACCAAATGATTGCCACAACGGCATCAGGACCTCATGGCAACCCGCGATCATGGCCTCCACCCGCCAGCTTTGAGGAGCTCCGCACTGATATTTACACACCACCGCTGCCTTTCCACTTCCAACCCTTCAACTTTGCTACAGCCTCTCTGACACTTCGTCAAGAGAGGGTGCGGTTTGCGTCAATGGGAGGATCGGCATCCCACTGCCTGTAACCCAGTGGTGTGAAGCTGCTCAGTTGGGGGTCACCGGAGACATAATATAATTTATAATAATAAGTGGCGTTAATCTCGGTGGTTGAAAGAATGAATACGGCGTACAATATTAAATATTCTAATATCTCTAGCATCTTTAGTGAAAATCTGAAATAATAGAAACTTTTAAACGTTTACCGGTTTTTATGAAATTTTTGGTTAGCGGACTTAGGTTAACGGAAGTTAAATGTAAGGGAAGTTTAAGTAGTCCGATAATGATAAATTCCAAAGTTACTTAAAAGTTAAATCTTTAACGAAAATGTTACCTTCGTTAATTAAACGATTACGGATTAAGGTTTTGGTGCCCCACTCTTTGGATTTAACTCAATGTATTTACTTGAGTGTTATAAATGTATTCGTTGTTATGGCAGCATTCAGGGAGTGACCCCAGCCCTTGACGCATGGTCTGCCTAGTTTGCCTCCTGCAATGACCATCCCTTAACTAGAAACTTTGTTTTTCTTGTCTTCATCTGTGCTTAGGTTTTGGCTTGTTTACAATTCTCATTTAAAGCAAAGAAATACTTAAACTCTCGTTTCACCTTCGCCTGAAAATGAACAAAAGAGAACTTCTAATTCAGCAAAGAATTCCCTGGTCGACAAAAAAAAATCGAAGATATGGTTCTGGACTAAATGCAGCTGTTATAGGTAATCGACGCTGCTGAACTCGAATCTGATGTTTCAATTAACTCTATCACGATCCAGTTTTTTGAGAACCAGACGCATTCATGAAAAATGGGTCAATCAGCAGAAATAGGGTTTCATCACCAATGTTTTCATTTTAAACTCTTAACTTTTCTTTTCTCAAGCCTATTTAGGGCAGTGCGTGTTTTTGAGTCAGTGTGGTTTGTGCAGTGAGCAGGGGAGGGTGTGTCCGCTGCGTATTGCGAGGGTTAAGACAATGGCTGTGTAGTACATTTTACCTACGGTGACGTGACAGTCTATTGCACATATGTTTAACATTTTATTTTTCTTTGCAGATATGTGTTTTGATTAGTGGAGTCCTAATTTTAGTTGTTTTACCGTATATAGTAACACCTTGTACCGGGCTGTGAGGGGCGCCGTAACTGTGGAATGCACGGACAGTTTTTGTTACATAGTTGGAGTTTTTAACCCCTGAAACCCCTGACAGTCGAAGAAACCTGTTACAAAGATGTTAAACAGCTTATATGTATTAACTTCAAGTGCCGTATAGGTGATCAAGATAAGAATGGGCCCCTCAGTAGCATGCCACCCCCTGTGCTGAAACCACTTGAATGAATGGATGCGTGGCAAACGGCCATACAGGCTGGGATTCGGCATCCCATGGTTTGGCGTTAACCAAAGGAACACGTACTGACTGTTACTTCTGCCTCCACTAACATCAAAGGTATTCATTAAAACGCGGAGCTAAATCAGGTATAAAATGACGTTCCTTCTGCCATCAGGCTGTGCCACATGGTCCTAAATCTCCTAGTTTCATATTTCCAGTTGCAAGTGCTATAAGTGAATCAGATTCGACGAGGAGGATAATCCCATGGATCGAGACTTTAACAAGAATGGCAGACACACATAGAATTCCCCAATTCTCAGTCATAATGCCTACATGACCTTAGCTAGGGAACCTAGTATCTAACGCCACGAAAAAGTGAAGTCCTTGGACTCGTCCTCAAGGAATGGAATTTGCTACAAAAGGGAGTTCTTATCACCACGTTTCGTCGTAACATAAAGAAACTTTCAAGCTTCTTCAAGATGGAACAACAAGCTCTGTACGCTTCGATTTTGACACACTCATGGAACAACTTTGTGAGGTCTCACACTAATGATAAATTCGTGAGTGGCGGCTGTTCATATATTCAGGAAAAAAACACGCTAAAGCGTTCTTCTGCTAAAGGAAAAGCTTCCGAGTGTTCCAATTGCGCATGGCCATGAAATGAGTGAAACTTATGCAACTATGAAGACTTTATCTGCTGTTAAATTGAAGACCTCAGTGGAATCTGTAATGGGGACCGAGGTAATCTCCGTCTTCTAGGACTCCAGTTAGGTTACACTAAGCACATGTGTTTTTCTTTGTTTGTGGGACTCTAGAGCGGACAGCAAACATTCAAACAAAGGACGGGGCCAGCACGACCGAGAAGACTCAACCTGGCAGGTTGCCTGTCTGTACAAACCTCCTTGTGTTGGACATTGAAAGGTGTTAACTTAACTCCATTGCATCTTGAAACTTGGGTAATGACTTTTGTGAAGGCCATGGAATCAAAAGGGTATACTGGCTTTCAGTATTTGTTAGCAAAGTTTGAACGCACTGTATCTGAGCCAAAGTAAGGCAGTGTTTTTCAATGACCCTTCAACTTCGTCACCTACGTCAATGATGACTGAATTTGTAAAGAGCTAACTGCCTCTGGAAAAAGCTGCTTGGAAGAATTTTTGGGGCAGGGGGGGTAATTATAAAATCTCTCACTACCTAGGTATTGTTCGAGCATACGAATTATGAGAACTTAGTAAATGACATGTTGAAGATTTTTCCATGCGCTGGGGCTCGGATGTACTCAAAATCCACTTTCCATTCACATCTTGATTTCTTCCTCAGATCTTGGCGCGGGTCAGTGATGAGGGCAGGGGAACGTTTCCTCCCAGGACATTGCTACCATGGCAACCCGTACCAAGGTACGATTTCAGGTCCCCAACATGATAGGAGACTATTTGCTGACGCTACAACGTGAAAGTAGCTTTCCTACAAACGAAAGAGCCAACTACAGAAACACTTCTGATGTACTATGGAGCAGGGTGAGTACTTTTGTGTGTTAGGTATAAGTATTTGATCATATGTATATTTAATACCAATTTGAGATCTTGGACTGTTCTTCTGATAACAGTCCTAGATCGACTGTTCTTCGAACTAGCGCATCTTTCTCTCAAAAAACTCTCGAAGTTGTGTTCCAATCTATATATATATATATATATATATATATAATAGTATATATATATATAATATATATATATATATATATAACTATAGATATATATATATATATTATATATATATATATATATCTAAAGTACAAAATTTACTGTGATTTGGCATATTTCGGATATTTCCAGATGTGGGCGACATTTTCGGATATATTTGGAACTAATCTAGTATATTTTTTTGCAAGATAATGTGACATTAATTCTAATAAAGCCGCAAAGCACCACCATAATTTTAATTACGAGTTATATTAGTACGTAGGGAGGAGTGTTCGTTAATTATAGTCATATATATCCAGTAATAAATGTTAATAGCTAATTAAAATTAAAATACCGATCTTTTCAAAAACTATACGTGCTAGAGAAAAAGCAATGCCGATTTTTGAAATCAGCATCGAAATGCTTTCCAACTCCACAACAATGCAACTCAGGATTCATTTTTGGTGTCGACAGTGTAATTATACATCAAGTATACATCACACACGCGTTAAATGTTTTACCATTTATATTTTGTACATACGTGGCATGATTTTGGGCGATTGTTAATTGGCTCTGTTATATGTTAGTGTGACTGATCTCATCACGTCGACCATTCGCATGTTTTTCAGGGGGGGATGTAATTTACGACATTGACTTTTGTGATGATTAATTAGCTGCACTGAGTCACTCTTCCATAAATGCTCTAGGCATTGATGTTCTGAGTTGTCTGAATGATGAAACACTTACCTGACCTTACCTTGTCCTCCTCAAATCACAACAAGCCAACCTACATTACATAACTCAAACTTTTTTCACTCGTGCAAAAATAGGATTTAGTAGATATATAACATTTTTTGTTCAATGTATATTTGTACTTTAGCATGGAACGAATACCTTTGAATAGTTTTCATATTAATATATCAGCCGAGAACAGGGTCAGGTATATGTGAGTAGCTAAACTAACTGGGAGTCTTTGAACCCTCTTATACATAAGCAACTGTATAATAGTACCTCTTTTTTAATCTATTACTGAAGGTTTTACATCTAATCATCGTGATCTGCACCACCACCCCTCGAGTTTTAGCGTTTTGCCATCCTCCGAAAAACAATCGGACTGTTTCGACTCGTGTCTCAATCATTGAAATCCCTGCAAACAAAACAGGACTTGGGAAGTCACATATACATTAAAAAGGAAAAAAACTCTTTCATAAAAGTCATTCTATAAATTAAATGTCAAAAAAGGAAGTGTAAATGGGGAGTACTGTGTATTGAAAGGGTTTAATTTGCTGTCTGATCAGAAACAAAAGCAGTTTAGAAACCACAAGAGAAAACAAATTAATGATGTTGAGTTGCATCGATTTGCCAAGCTAACAATAGTAAAAAAAAACCCTTTATTGTATGTTTTGGTTTTTTTTGCCTTCTTACACATGCCTTGTAAATCCCTAAAAAAATTTTTAGTTTTAATTTCATTCATTTTTTTGCTACTTGATTTTAAAGTTTTTTTTGCGCTTTCAATGATGGCTTATCATTACAAAAATATTCTTTAAAAAATTTTAAACTTTGCTTGTGGTGGTGTGTGTGTGTGGTGGAGAAAGAAGAGAGAGAGAGAAGAGAGAGAGAGAGAGAGGAGAGGAGAGAGAGAGAGAGAGAAGAGAGAGAAGAGAGAGGAGAAGAGGAGAGAGAGGGAGGAGAGAGAGAAGAGAGAGGAGAGAGGAGATTGTTTTTAATCAATTTATTGCGCTCAAAAGCGGGAACCCCTAATAAAACGGAAAAACTCAAAAGTTTCGTGACACCAGGACCCCGACAGACGTACAAAAGGACATCAAACCCACCAAAGGGGAATTTTAAAACAAAAAAATCAAAAGGAACACAGCAGAAAAAGGGTCCTAAGGCCGAAATAAAAACCGTCACCCGTGCCTCGCCGGGCAACAATCTCATGAAGAAAATTAAAAAATGGGTATATGGGCGACCGACCCCAAAAAAAGGGCCAAAAAACCCGAAGGGGCAAGGGGGAAAAAAGGGGGGGGGGCAAAAAACCAAAAAAGCAAAAAACAAAAAAAAAACCCAAAAACAGGGAAAAAGGGGGGCAAGAGAGGGGGACGAGCAAAAAAGGGGGGGACGGAAGGGGGGAGGGGAAAGGG
>JACEEZ010014809.1:0-40539 GCA_016584305.1 Chionoecetes opilio
TTTTCACGACTTTAAATTTGTTCCCGGCTGTGTCTATTAGAATTCTTTTTCTTTGGGGTTACTTAACGAACTGGTGACATTTTACTGTAAAACTCACAGTGTACAGAATTATATATATCTTGTAATTATTTTCTGGTAGTTTTTTAACAACCTTATAAAAAAACCCCGCTTTTCCATTTTTATTCAACTCCCCATCTGAAGTGTCTGGCTAGGACGGTATACGCCTACCCTCAATTACATTTTGAGGCAATAAACCCTACTTTTCACTAACAGTTTAAGTATTCTTATTGGGGTTTGGGCCCCAGTTACCTGAAAATCACACAGAAGGGTAAACGGGCGCATTTTTTTTAACAAGGGGCTGACGTCATCGGGGCCAGGGGTTTTTTGGGTCGAGCTCCGCAGGATGTGCCCGACCTGCGCCTCGTCACCTCCCCTTTTGTGGACTGTCTCTTCACCTGCTGCTCTAGACAGGTTGGGGCGCCAGGGGGCCTCCCATTAAACTTTGCACAGAAGAGATTCCCAGCAGCTGAACCTTTCATTGCTGTGACAGCCGCTGTTCCGTAGTGCTTGGTGGGGGGGAATTGAATTTTGGGCGGCTGTTTCCCCTTTTTTTTCCTTAACCGGGGTACCACCAAGTTTTTTCCCCACCCGGGGGGCCCGTTTTTGCGGCGGCAGGTCCTCCCTCCAATTTTTTTTTTGGGCCCCTTTGCTAGACCCACCATCCTCCGGGCCGCCCGATGCGGCCCTTGTTACTCCGAGTCGGGTTCCACTTGAAGCGGAGCCACGCTGAGTACTTGGCCTGGGCAGCAACAGGCAATGGTAGCCAAACCATGGCTGATCCGGGGGCTTGTGGGTAGTCGCGGTGTGGATATCGTCTCGAAGGACCAGGGGGGAAAGAAAGGGGCTCGCGCATTTTATCCGCCCCGTCCCGTAGCAAGGCACCTACGCGTGATACTCGGGGTCAGGGCGAAAGGAGGCCCAGTCCCCTTATCCCACAAAGACAGTACGGGGTGGTTGGCCCTGTCCCGACCCATCCATACTATTGTTTTTAAGACAGCGTGGTGGTCAGAGCTGCCCACTAATTCCCGCGGTGACAGCAGAGAGTGTCCCCCCGTGGGGGTAGGATGAAGGGTTCAGTGCCCCCCCCCCCCCGCTCGGTGTAGGGAAGGGCACGTGGTCCGTCAACCCTGCCACAGTGAGGGGGGCTCCATAGGCATGCTGTTCCAGGTGGGGTTTAGGTCGCCCACCCCCAAGACGTCCTGCAGCGGTGCTCCCAACATCTGGTCGTCCCGGGCCCCGTGAGGACGGACGAGGGGGTCCCTACGTGGCGGGGGGATACATGTCGCACAGGGAGGATGGCTGATCGGGCAGCCAGCATACCCGGAGAACATCACCTCCCATTGGGGAGGCGGGCCACATCGAGTTGCCGGGCTTTCACTCCTTCGTTTAAGCAGACAGCACACCGCCACCTGTCCTCAGAGCGGCCCCACCTGCTCCCTTTGGGGGTTTGGGAACGTACCTTTTCCCAAGTCGGCCCACCTCGTTGTTTCCAGGTCTCGCACCCAAATACGTCTCACTATGTCTTGTACACAGTTGGGGAGGTCTCTCTCTCCCCTCCTCTCCTCTCTTCTCCCCTCTCTCTTCTCCTCTTCCTCTTTTCTTCCCCCTCTTCTCCGTTTTCTCTTCTCCTCTCCCTCTCTCCTCTCTCTCTCTCTCTTCTCTCTCTCTCTCTCTTCTCTCTCTCTCTCCCCCTCTTCTCTCTCTCTCCCTCTCTCCTCTTTTTCTCTCTCTCTCTCTCTTTTTCTCTCTCTTCTTCTCTTTTCTCTCTTCTCCTCTCTCCTCTCCTTTTCCCCTTTTCTCTCTCTTTTCCCCTCTCTCTCTCTCTCTCTCCTCTCACCCTGCTTGGGTGCTGGCGATCACGTGTCCCTAGGGGGCCCCAGCCCGGATGAAGGCTGCGGCAGCCCCCCCTCAAAGCCCCCCTGCAGCGCCGGGAAACCCCCACACCGACAGGGTTTAAGGAGGAAAGTTTTGCACGGGTCCCGGGGGTCCGCGGGGAAAGAGCAAGGTGCTTTATGATGAAAGGACCAGAAGGTGATGGTGCGGCAAAAATACAAAGGGACGATGTAAAACCCCTTTTTAGTCACCGTTGATGCACTCTAACCCACCCGCAGGAAAAACGTGGAAAACGCAGGGAGGCGCTGCTGACCCACGGCGTTGGCGCCCCAGCAGAGCAGCGTGCCGTAGTCCAGCTCCGTGTTGGGCGTGTAGCGCACCGTGGAGCCCGACGCGGTCACTTGGATGTGCTCCTGAGGATAGAAGGGTCAGGAGAAAGGAAAACGATATGTTGTCAATTAACTAAATATATGTTTGTTTATGCACGTAATGAAAACAAGAAGAAAAAACTGCTTCTACTCATGAAAACACACAAACACACACACACTCTGTTGACCTTGTTTATTGAGTTTATATTTATTTTACCCTCTTATTGTAAAAGGCCTCTTCCATTTGCGACATTTCAGGAACCAGTTCACGGAACCCAAGAACTCAGGCGTTTCATTTGCGCACGAAAAACTGGGTCCAAGGCGACGCGCGTAGTGAATCAGCATAACCCTTGAACCTTCTCTACCCACATTGGGAGGTCGGTAGACAGTACAGTTTTCAGTTCATAACAAATAAAGGCCGCCTTGGGCCCTTTTTCATCTTATCGTGAAGGGTTTTCCGCATGCACGAGTCGGAGAGGATGTCAGCCAGCCTACAAGGGGCACTGGTGGAGGAAAGTGGTCCCGCGATTTTAATCTTGATATGATCCCTTACAATCACTGCTTAATTGCCACTTACTGTTTTTTTTTGGTTTTAAGCAGACGAGGTGCAGTGTTATGCTACAGTCACATTGGCATCAGGGTATAGCGCGGTACAACTACGGCGTCCAACCGTGTTTCTACCGGCTATTTTTTGTGTTTACACCGTGTGCTACCGCCCCTATTACCGTGTTGTACCTCGTTCAGCCGGTTGTACCGGGGTTGATAACGGTGAAAACCGGGACCTGATTTTTTGTTTTTTAATGTAAAAAAATTAAAAGTGAGTATCACGGCGACGCGCTGTCCCGTGTCCCTCGCCTCTGCCGTGCTCTATCGTGCTCTATCGTTTTTGGGATCGTTTTAGTACTGGGTCTTACCGTATCTCTACTGGCCCTACCGTGTATACACCGTTAATGTACCATGTCTCAAGGACACTGCCCCACTCCAAATCCAGCTCCTTGCCCTTCTCAGTCCACAACCTGGCCTTCCTTGCCCGTCCCCTTAAATTCCTTCATGGTCTTCGTGAAGAGGAATGGATGTTCCCGCAACCACTCTCCCAACCTCGTCTCCACCTCATCACTCATAATGGTACCAAAGTTTCTACGTCTCTTCCCTTAGTGTGTTGGGGGGGTCAGTGAGTTCGTCAATGTTTTCAAGTTGTCCCTCATGGGGTCCTTCATTGTCGGGCATCGTTTTCTCTGGGAGTTTTCAGTAGGTGGCGGGGATGTGGGCAGGGGAGAGATCGTGATGAAGGCGCTGCCTCTTCCTCTTCCTCTGAAACCGGTTGTTTTTTTTTGGGCCTTTTTCTTCGGCGCTCGAACAGAGCCTTTGTCATTACGACAAGAGTCTTCTTCCTGGGAGGCATGTCTCTTTATCTTCTCATGTCTTCTCCTATTTCTTTTTTCTTTCTCCTTCTCTGTCTTCAACTTTTCTTCTGTGTCGTTTTCTTCTCGTCTGTTTCTCTGTGTTCGCAACGTTCAACTTTTTCTTGAAGGCTCTAGTAGATGTGTTTCGCTCGGAGGCTGAAGCACATATGATCTGTAACCGAAAACGTATTCCAATTTATACCATTTGCACGAACACCGCACTTTACCGTGCTCTACCGTGTTCGTACCGCGCTGTACCGTGTTTATACCGTGCTCTACCGTGTCTCTACTGCGCTCTACCGTGTTTGTACCGCGCTCTACCGTGTTATATCGTGTTCTTTAATTTTGTTACCGCGCTCTACCGCTCTCTACCGCGCTATACCGTGTTTATACCGTCATTGTATCGTGTCGGCACCGTGTTTATACCGCGCTCTACCGCGCTCTACCGCGTTGTACCGTGTGTCTACCGTATCTCTACCGTGAAATCGATGACCGTTGACCCTCGAGACGACCGTCGACGCTTTTTTTGAAGATTTTCAGCGCGGTAGAGCACGGTACAGCATCGTGCTGTGTACCTTATTTCTTTGTACACTTCTTACCGTTTGTAGTTCTGTATGGTTCTTGGTGCCGTGAACTGACTCAGGACCATGTAATTGCTTGTTCAATATTCCCTTCGTTCACTATTCTTATACTGTTGGGACAGGAAATACACACAACTCCAGTTCTGTTATATTATTCACAATGTTAGTCTAGCATACACAAGGACGTACGTACAATGAGTACAGGCACGAAATATGACTGGTATGGTCTCAGGTCAACTCCTCACTGACCCCCAGCCGTCTGGTGGCTACCAACAACACTTTTGGTCAAGCCGGTACAATATGAAAAATATCAGAGACACAGGTGTCGTGTCGCTGTAGTACAAAGGGATTTAAGTTTAAGGTGCTAATAGAGAGAGAGAGAGAGAGTAAATTAGAGACATATTCCTGAGGGACTTGAGACCCGACATACAGCTGAATAGTCGGACCAGTTCAAAGAATATTGGAAGGAAGGTGCGAGAGAAGAAATACGAGAGAGGAATTAGGAGACATATACGAGAGAAAGAGTAATTGGATACATAGGAGAGAGAGAAGTAATTGGAGACAGTACAGAATGCTCTGCCACGTTAATACGGCTGTCCTCAGCCATCCTAACTTATACAAACACAAAAACCAATAGTGTACCTAACTGTGTTACAGAAAAATTATCGTGGCATGAACAAATGTTGTTCATAGTACATAATACTTATAAATGACGTTGTGAAATACACATAAAAAATGAGATATTTACATATAAACAGACATAGGAAACACAAAAAGGGAAGCAAAACTAACTATGAAGGAGCTTGCAAAAGGTGTTACTGGCGAGTCCGAGAGCGGGTGTGATAAGGATGGGGGGAGGGCTAGGGAGAATCTGATGAAGGGGACGGGGAGTAGGAGATGGACGGGAAAGAGGGGAGGAGGATTGGGGTTGAGGGTCAGGGAGGGTACCTGACATCATCGGAAGATGGGTCATATGCACAGTTCTGTCATCATGGGTCTCCACATCCCGAATGGTGCATTTGTTTCCCGCTTTTGCAATGATGCAGAAAGGGCCGAGGTGCTTTGGAGCAGGTTTGTTGTCCCGCGTGAATTGATAAGAAAAACTATGTTGCCAATCTTGAATTTGGGCGGGCGAGCTGACTCCTCACATGGCCTGAGAGGTTGAGGAACGCAAGTGGGCTCGGAGGGTCTGGTGAATACGTTGAAAAGACGTAATTTGTACCTTAGCAAACTTTTCAGGTACATAGAGAGGTTGAGGTTTAGCGAGCAACATATCATAAGGAAGGCGTTTGTCCACCCCGAAAAGAATGAAGTGAGGGGTTTCGTTGATACTCTCATTGTAAGATGAATTAATGGAAGCAGCAACATGAGAGAGCCATTCGTCCCAAGTTTGAGAAAAACCATTAGTGACATGACGTAAAGCCTCTAGAATCTTACGATTCGCCCTTTCAGTAAGACCGTTAGACGCTGGGTGATGGGCAACAATGAATGTCTGACGAATGTTGAAAGCTCAACCTCAAGCTCGACCTGAAAACATACCTGAGCAAGGAGTTCATTTCGAAATTCACCGCCGTTGTCTGAAAGTATGACTTTAGGTGTTGTGAAAGGATTGATTACATGATCAACAAGAGCTCGAGCCACCGAGACTGCTGACTTGTCACGGAGGGGAGCTAAAATGACGTACCGAGAAAAATGATCGACACAAGCAGACAAATACTGATAGCCAGACGTAGCTCGAGGAAGCTTGAGGAGATCAACACCTACTGTATCCCAAGGACGTTCCGGAATTGGATATTCAAGCATGGGTACAGGGAAAGATGAATGACTTTTGTGACGCGCGCAGGAAAGACACTTTGAAACATGTTGAGTGACGTCGCGTCCTACTGTCGGCCACCAGTACCGCGAAAACACCGAACGTATCGTACGATAAACACCTGGATGAGCGGCTTGTACCGAGTCATGACTGATAAGTAGTAACTGAGAAAGCAAGGAATCAGGTATGACAAGTTGTGACACATCTCTACGGGGCGAGGTTGGCAGGGCGGCTCGGCGGATGAGAAGGCCATTTTCAAGGCAAAATTGTGAAGCAGGAATAGGTAACCGAGGGAGAGACGACTTGTCGTCCTCTTCGAGAGAAATAATGACCTGTCCCCACAGCGGGTCATCACGTTGCGCATTCATGAGTACGTCTTCCGTTATCTCCGATTGCAGCTGAGCCGTAACCAACGAGGCAGCAACCGTAACAGATCGGGAGAAGGCGTCTGCAACGACATTGAGTTTACCAGGAACATACTCGATGGATGGACGATAATCCTCTAGAATTACCATCCAGCGTGCAAGACGACCGGTAAGATTACGACCTTTAAATAAATCTTTGATAGCCTGATGATCTGTGTAGACAGTAATGGGATATCCATAAATGAGGTCGCGGAAGCCCAAATAATAGTAAGTGTTTCAAGATCAGTAACCGAATAGCGTGAATCAGACCTACTGAGACGACGACTAGCGTATGCAACTGGGCGATTCTTCCCTCTGTCGTCTGCTTGCATGAGAGCAGCGCCAAGACCAGATCCTGATGCATCCGTTGAAATGATGAATGGCTGGTCGAAATCAGGAAAAGCTAGAACCGGCGCCGTGGTGAGAGTCGTTTTGAGAGTATTGAGTATTAAATGCATGTTCCTGATCATCACCCCAAACGAACAAGTCTTTCCGAAGCAAACGTAGCAATGGGGAAGAGAGCAGTGCATATTGAGGCACAAACTGGCGGTAGAACCCTAATAGACCCAGAAATGACTTGAGTTCCTTAACAGAGGTGGGGCGAGGGAAATTATCGACGCCGCGGTCTTGTCATCTGACTTATGTAGACCATTTGCGTCAACAACATGACCGAGGAATGAGAGACGTGTGGGAATTTATGTCGCATACATATTTAATCTGAGTGTCTTACCTATTCAATCAAACCCAAGGCTATCACCCGACACATCATCCCAGCTAATCAACTAAATAGAATACTTATCAGTGGATAGTGGGTTGAATTATGGCTGTAGGTTTTGATCAATACTGCAATGATCTTGTGATCCGATGTGGTCGCCAGGATCGAGGCCGCCCGTGAATGACAAGAGCGGAGGTGGAGGCGTAATCGTGGGCGTCAAGTGGTTATCACACCAAGTAACTTGACGCGCAATTGTTATCAGTGTTGTATTCTAACACGGTCCTATTGGTTTTATCACTTATATATGTACAAAATTAACGTATGTACAAATCTCTTCTTTTTAATACGAGAAAAGATGTTAATCCCATGAGGGCTGGAATGATACTGATTCTCTGAGAGTGGCGACGAGCCCGGCTACCCGGTCCTAGGCCACGTATTTTATTCCCTATGGCCTAGAATCTAATAACGATAGCCAATGACCACGCTCCAAATCAAGGTGCTAACTATTTAAGTGCAATGCTTATCAACCACTGGGAATATTAATTTATCGTATCCCAGTACTAATAATTTACTTAAATTACCTTAATTATTACCTTACCAACAAAATTATTTTANTTTTACTTTGGTTTTGGGATTTTTGGGGAAATTAAAATTTAAGCTCGAAGACCCAACTGGCTTGCTGTGTAGCAGACAGCATCTTTAAGAGAGCATTCTCAAAGTCTTTGTAGTTTTGTTTACATTTGATGATCTCACATTGGAATCTTGCCTTCTGCCAAATTTGGCTATCTCCGATATGGTAGCATCAGAAGACTGTCGCACTGGTTCATTAAGTTCAAGATGGTGATGCAAAAATAAACCGAGTGCCATACGCTGCGACGGTAGCTTACTACCTAATAACTCGGCCACAGTGTTCCCAATCAGATACACTTGGTCTTGGGATCTAGTGGCCATGATCACTGTTCAGGTATCCTGCAAAACAGAAAATGAACATATTGTTAGGTACATGTAATAGGTATAGGGCTATATGTCACTCTCACGAAAGCTTGAATTCAAAGCCTTTTTGTTATTTCATTCAACAATCAGCATGGTCATTGGTTCATTAAACATTAATAAACATGTATAATAAATATGTACCCAGTATCCACAGTACACAACAGAGTTTGATACATGTCTGAATGCTTCAAAGTCCCATGTTCTTGAAGTCACTGCTCCAAATTTCCTAAATCATATATGCCGCAGCCGCCGCACCACCTGAAATACTCAAAATTTCAACCTCATTGAGCTACCTCTAAACAGTCTTCAATTGTTCTCATATTTTGTGATAAGTTTTATTTCATATATAGGAACAACATGAGTGTAAGACTTTGATATTTGTGACCTTCGAAAATAAGGACCACCCTAATAATATATATATATATATATATAATATATATATATATATATATATATATATCTATTATATTATTATCATTATTATATAATATATAATATATATATAATTGATATATTATTATATATCTATTACATATATATATATACTATATATAATATATATATATATATAATATATAACATATATATAATAGATATAAGATAGATATAGTATATTATATATAATATATACTAATAGTAATATATGATATATATATAGCTATGATATATATATAGTATATGAATATATATATCGAATAGTATATACATAAATATATATACAATAGATATATATATATATATACATAAGTATATTTAAATGATTATAATTACATATAATATCATATATATAATATAATATTAATCATATGATATGATATATAAGCTATACATATACATATTTTATATAGTATATTAATAATATAATACATATATATATAATATACTATAATATATCTATATATATATAAGTATATATAATATATATATATACTATAATATATAATACTAAATACTATACATATTATAATATATATATATCATATATATATATATATACTATCATATATATAATATATATATATACATATAAAATATATATAATAATATATATTATATATATATATATATATATATAATATAGTATATATATGTCTTGATTTGTTACTGTTATGTGGGAATTATGTCACATACATATTTAATTTGAAGTCCTTACCTAATCAAAACCCATGTTTCTATCGCATCGACACATTATCCAGCCAATCAACTACTAGGATACTTATCGTGGATAGTAGGGTTGCAATGTGGATCAGGGTTTGATTAATACTGCAATGGTCTTGTGATCTGCAGTGGTAGCGCGTGATCAGAGCCGCCCTTGAAAGACAGAAGCGGCGGGCTGGAGACGGTAGTTGTCGGCGTCAAGTGGTTATCACACCAAGTAACTTAAGGACGCGGCGGATTGTTATCATTGTGTTGTATCTTAACACGGTCCTATTGGTTTACACTTATGTGTACAATTAACTATGTACAAAATCTCTTCACATTAATCAGAGAAGAGATATTAACTCGATGGAGGTGTGGAGTGTACTGATTCTCCAAGGTTGGCGACGAGCCCGGCTACCCGGTCCTAAGCCACGTATTTTATTCCCTATGGCCTAGAATCTAATGACGATAGCCAATGACCGCGGTCCAAATCAAGGTGCTAATTCTATAAGGTGCAATGCTTATTAACCACTGGGAATATTAATTTATCCTATCCCAGTACTAATCATTTACTTAAAGTACCTTAATTATTACCCATTACCATTACAATTATATACATCCCTATACGCACTCCCCCTATGACGAGCGGAAAATACCTCACTCACAAGGGGGGGGGGGGAAACAAAACCACCACTCTACCAATTACGAGAGGGTGGTTTATGGATAATTTCCACACTGGGGGCCGGCAAAAACTGAAGTTACGCTTCATGTGACATCACCCCAGGCCACAGCGCCGGAACATTTCAATAGTGGTTTCGGCACTGTGGTCTTTAGCTATTTTAAAATTAACAGCTCTGATAGAGGTACCAGTGAATATTCTGACATGTACTTGATCGGGGGGAGAGTTATCTCCTGATGTTATAGTATCCCCAGTATAGTCATCACCATTGACCTCAAATGGTTTTAGGATCTCTTTATCAGCGGGAAGTTCAGGGGGACCTAGATAGGAGACTAGTCTACACTCAGATCTATTAAATTTAATGAGAGATTTGAGGTAATATTTGACTGCCTGTCTACCATGATTTATCCAAAATTTACACCTGATATCGGCTAATATTGTAGCCATTCCGCCATGTAATGAGTTCCTATGATATTCTTCCACCAACAATTTAGTAAGATGATGGTGTTTGGGAATTAGTATGGGATGGCAGGTTTTATTTGGAAGATCAGCTTGAAAATTTCGACCTCGACACCTAATACCCTCATGATCAAGGAACAGACCCAATATGGTCAATTTGTTCCTATGGGGGCTGGCTGAAGCCAATAGCTGATATTCCTCAGGAAATACCTGCTTCTGTATTGTTCTGATCCAAAACTTCATAGGATCAGAACTATCCCTTTTATTAACCTTGCAGGGAATATTAACCCTACAGGGAGTATTAACCTTGCAGGGAGTATCAACCTTGCAGGGAGTATTAACCCTACAGGGAGCATTAACCCTCCAGGGACTATTAACCCTGCAGGGAATATTGCTCAATAAGGAAAACCTTTCTATGTCTATCACAGGATCTGGGATCAATTCAGGTTCCCTTATTATATCTTCAGATATGTCTGACTGAGTGGAAACCATATTAGGATTATTATTACACTCTTTCAGCCAGGTAGGGCCTTTAAACCATATATCTTCAGATATGTCTGACTGAGTGGAAATCATATTAGGATTATTATTACACTCTTTCAGCCAGGTAGGGCCTTTAAACCATAATCCTGTATTCAATTTGAGGTTGCTATCTCCTCGCGACACATTATTATTAGGATTTTCATTAGTGGCAATATATTCATTATGAACTGGAATACCACTTTCCTCTAAAACCTCACTTATTGGTGTGGGCAAGAAAGTGGTTCCTATTCTGGTAATTAATAGGGGTTGTGCATGACTAGGAATACTCTCCTGTTCGACTGTATGGGTATGTGGGATGGTTCCTATTATTACCTTACCACCAGCACTAGTAAACATTGAGACGTTATGTATTTTGATGACCTTCCTTAGGTAACGCCCTAAATAATCGGCTCCTATTATTAATTGGAAAGGTCCATCAACGTCTTTGAAGGTATTACTAACTAGTTTAACACCATTATCCCTCAGCATTTCAGCTGTGTCTTTTAGTCCATTAACAGTTAAACTGATACCAATATTATTGACTACTACAGCAGCTACCCTACATTTATATCTTCCCAATTGGACTAGGGGTTGAACTATGTCATAGGTTTGAGCCTCATTATTGGCAAGAAAACCTGATATGGCTATGTTCACTTTATTAATTATGGGTAGTTGTAATAATTCAACTATCTCTCTGCTTATGAAGGATCTTTGTGCACCACTGTCAAACATTGTCTTTACTATGACTGCATTACCATTATGGCACACCTTCAACTCGGCAGTTGGAACAGCTGCTGAACTACTCTTATTAGTGACTGCCATTTTAACTACTGTAGGGTCTGAGTTATTATCACTGTTAGGACAAAGAGCGATGTTATGAACATATTGTTTACATTTCCTACAAGTTCTTAAGCTTATAGGGCAAGCATTTGAAGCATGTTTACCACAGAGACAGGTTAGACAATTACCAAGGCGCATTAACCTTTCAACTTTCGTGTAACAATCTGAATAGATATTACATGTGGAGGGCGGATGTTCCCCCTCACATAAGGCACAATTTATTATTCGTACTTCACTAGAAGTAGTCGCCCTGGAACTAGGGAGTGTATCTATTATTTGAGTAGGTCTAAGTGGTTTACTGGTAGGCTGAGAAGTTTGAATCGTAATTACAGGCTGTTTGATTTGCGTAACAGGCGCAGGATAACTACTCACTAACGAGGGATCCTTAAACTCTGAGGGTGGCTGATATAGCTGATTACCTTCAGGCGTAATAATCGTGATCTCCCTGTTGGGGGGTTCTGGCTTAACACCTTGCAAACTTTGGGTTAAAGAAGCTATCGCTGTTGATGGAATATGAGCACACTCCAGTAATCCCTCATATTCAATTACTTTATCGATATATCTTTGACATTCGTGTTCATGATTGATAACACATATCTGAATCATTTCTTTATCCCCAGCTTGTCTTAATTGAACTTTATATAGGCAGTAAGCCTCCTCATATTTTTCCCATTGCTCATTTAGCCATGGTAGACCTGACTTTAAACTATTATAGTCAATAGGAATTGCCTTAGCTGCTTCGTCACACGTATTATATAATCGTGTCAGCCAACCTAATTTAGCAGCTAATGATTTAGTCCCTTCCGCCATGATTTTAATTGATTAACTCAGTCAAATAAATATTAAATGGAAGATTACGTTACTATATATATATAGTTGTTAGTTGATAATTAATTATATCTAAGTGGTGGTAGAGCCTGCTCGGCCTGACAAGGACGCGTAGCAAAGCGTATTTAATTCCAACCACCACCTAACTACTACAACTAACTAGTACTACGCAATCCTCTGTTATCTACTACCTGGCATATGGTAATTGAACAGCTGAGTCATTCTTGACGCCGCGAAAACCCCCGCCTCCAGCCTCATAACCAGCGATTGTGGTAGGCTCATAACTACGCCTCACAACTAATGACCACCTTGAATCACATGAGCATCAATATTCCTCTACTCGGGGCACCAATTTTTGGTGATTTATATAACATACATATTTAATTTAAAGTCCTTACCTAATCAAAACCCATGTTCTATCGCATCGACACATTATCCCAGCCAATCAACTAACTAGGATACTTATCGGTGGATAGTAGGGTTGCAATGTGGATCAGGGTTTGATTAATACTGTAATGGTCTTGTGATTCCCAGTGGTAGCGCGTGATCAGAGCCGCCCTTGGAAGACAGAAGCGGCGGGCTGGAGACGGTAGTTGTCGGCGTCAAGTGGTTATCACACCAAGTAACTTAAGGACGCGGCAGATTGTTATCATTGTGTTGTATCTTAACACGGTCCTATTGGTTTACACTTATGTGTACAATTAACTATGTACAAAATCTCTTCACATTAATCAGAGAAGAGATATTAACTCGATGGAGGTGTGGAGTGTACTGATTCTCCAAGGTTGGCGACGAGCCCGGCTACCCGGTCCTAAGCCACGTATTTTATTCCCTATGGCCTAGAATCTAATGACGATAGCCAATGACCGTGCTCCAAATCAAGGTGCTAATTCTATAAGGTGCAATGCTTATTAACCACTGGGAATATTAATTTATCCTACCCCAGTACTAATCATTTACTTAAATTACCTTAATTATTACCCATTACCATTACAATTATATACATCCCTATACGCACTCCCCCTATGACGAGCGGAAAATACCTCACTCACAAGGGGGGGGGGAACAAAACCACCACTCTACCAATTACGAGAGGGTGGTTTATGGATAATTTCCACATATATATATATATATATATATATATATATATATATATATATATATATATATATATATATATATATATATATATATATATAATAATATATATATATATATATATATATATATATATATATATATATGTCTTGATTTGTTACTCCTCTCATAAAAAAAGTAAGTCGTAGAAAGATGGAAAGATAGAAACAGAAAGAGAGTTCCAGAGGTTACCAGTGAAGGAAAGAAAAAAGTGAAGATTCTGGTAAACTCTTACATTAGAGAGATGGACAGAATAGGGTTGAGAATGAGTAGAAATTATTGTGCAGCAAGGTCGCGGGAGGGGGGAAGGCATGCAGTTAGTAGGTTCAGATGAGCAGTTGTTCTGATTTTTCTTTACCCGAGTAATTCTACTCACACAGGTACTCACCGTGAATGTAGATGAGTAATGTCCAGTAACACACGTTTCAATCAATCTGTTTCGTTGGAATATTAGTGGTGTCGTGAGGATGTAGAGAGACGCCAGGGTAATTGAGGTAGTTCGTATAATTAAGCTTAAAACTATACACTTGACGAAATATGTAGATACAGGAATCCCTGCTACAATCTCCGTTCGATACCCTGGCTTAAGTCCGTCTGTGAGAGTCGCCATGGAGGTAGTAAATGTGTAAATGTACACTATATACAAATAACGAAAAGGGCAGGAATCCCTGTACCAATCTCCATTACCTCCCATGGCAAAGGTTATCGCTCCTCTCCCTGTATATCGTCGAGGGCGGCGGTTAGCCGCCGCTGCCTCTCTCGTGCAGGTGTCAAGTACTCGTTTATCTATGAGACATATACATCTGCTCCCTTACTAAATATATAGCACGTAGCAAGTAATGTTTCTACCATAGAATAAACTGATAATATAACTACTTTATATTTATATATATATATATATATATATATATATATATATATATATATATATATATATATATATATATATATATATATATATATATATATTACGTTACCATAAGAGATGCATAATAAGCTACGTGACATCTCTCTAACCTTGTCGGCTTCTCTATCTTGCTGATTCTGTAGTAACTGGGTGAAACCGACACACTGAGTGCCACACCCATACATACATACATACATACGTTTTTCCCCTTATATATGCCTTAACATCGCTCGGTCACGCGCCTGGCACGCCCACGCGGCATAAGAAAATATACCTAACCATGTTAAAAATGTGTAATACCTGTCAGACCTGTGAAGATTGAACTTTTCCACGTAAAAGATACTTGCCTAACGTGATAGTTCGCTTAATACAACAACAAAGTAGCTATAGTACACTGGGATATAAAACAATGGTGTTTAGGTAATCAGGAGATTCGTTCTCCAGAGCCGCGAGTTGCATACTGCGACTCGTCAGAGATCTTGATCTCAGAGAAGGTATAAGTAACAAAAGATATTCTAGAGAATGTTAAACATTGAAAAGATTCCACACGATAAGTCTCAAAAATCTCTGATGACTTAAAGGTGACATGCACTATAATAACATCCATGGTAAGCGTTACTTACAAGACCGGATAGTAGTGCTGAATAGCATCCTGTCTGAACAAGGGTTGCTTATTAAATTCATCTTGACCTTTATCTAGTGTATGTAAGAAATCCTCCTCATTAAAAAGATTCGCGGTTACTCTCCCACTAGCTGCATCTGCCATGTTTGGCTAAGCGCCGCAATATTGGAAACAACCACAGTGAATGAGGATTAAAAAACTAGTAAACTTTGGTCAAAGAAAATAAAAATCCGTTGAGAGCATTTAAACGCACAATCGCACTGTTCAGCACTCTATTAAGTTGATTGGCCTGTTATTATGTAAAGGCAAAAATATTCAAAAGGTGTCGGAGATCAATATCAAGAATTTCCAACCTTATACTGTTAATGTTAATAAACCATTAAGTTAGCCGCCAAAATATTAACCAGTCGTTTTTAGTCCTCCCGCAAGTCTCGGACATGTTCATCCATAGCTGTCTCAAATAATAACTGAGACACCCTACCTAAAGCATTGACAAGGTCTCGCTTGGTTTGGGCATGCAAAGGAATGGAACCTATAACATGGTAGGCATGCAACAAGGTTAGCTTCATGAAGGTCAGTCGATCCTTCCGAAGATCTATAATGATAATAACATGCAATACATGCATTTCACATAGCATGATGTGAAAGAAAATTGGTTAGACTCGGGGTCGTAGATTATAGCCGTGCATGACCTTATTAGCTTCATGAAGGTCAGTCGATCCTTCTGAAGATCTATAATGAAAATAACATGCAATACATACATTTCACATAACATGATGTGAAAGAAAACTAGTTAGAATTCGAGAGAACTGAAACTCCAAAATGCCAGTGGTCGCTGGCAGTTTTAACTCCCAGGTTGGTAATAAGTTGGTCTACTGGAAAACAAAATATGGACTTATTCCACTGCACTTAAAACACACAAGTATAATATTAAGAATGATTTTCTGCTATATGTATATTGTATAGAAGCTTGATTCTGTAAAACATGTATATAACCAAATAACCATGAAGGTTATAGTTGAGGAGGCGAGGTAAATGTTACTCTATGATATTATATAGTCAATAACGAATGTTTAGAAGTTAATTATACCTAGCCAGTCATATTTTCTTGTTATTATTGTGTATCAATCAGATAGAAAGCCTGGAAGTGCAATGAGTCGACGCTGTAAGTCGAAATGTTTTGATTCAATTTTCCCGCCACAAAGCGCGGCATGCCGCCTCCACAGTTATAACCAAGGATAGCACATAGAGGATAAGAGGGCTCAAAGGCTGAAGGGGAGGACAGAAGTTGTAGGATTTTTTACCTGAAGATGGCGCGGCGGTCACGGCTGGCAGACGATGCATACTGGGAGGCCCAGCCCAAGACCAAGACCTCAGTTCCGTTACAATAACAAATTTTCAAAATGGCTCCAAGTACTAAGTGGCAGTTGCTGTGTTTGCGTAAAGAAAAGAAGTACTATCATCCCGGATAAGACTTCATCTCTTCCTCAAGGACGCCAGGAGGTATGTAGGAGGGTGTGGTGATATGCAAAGTGATGAAATAAACCTGAACTTTGAAATACATGACGTAAACATTCTTGGTTGTCGGCTCAGCTCGCCCCTGCAAGCAATAGTGATCTATTATCTGCAATATTCTGAGTTCGCAGTATATTATATCAACATTGGGTAATATTAGGCATAAGAAATCTTAACAATATTGCAAAAAACACGGCAAATTAATGAAAGAGAGTATTACAATAATCTAAATAAGGCTTTAACTTAGGCGTGTCACTTGACGGCACATAAAGTTAAGTTTACCTGCAGTTATTGTGATGAAAGATTACTGTTGTCAGTTTGCTAACGTCACCTGTGGTATTGCAGTTCCCATCCTAATTACAGTGTGCATGTACAGTGTAACATTTCTTTTGATATTTATCCAGATCTCTAGTGTTTGCCCATACTCTCCCACTTCCCCCAAACAAGTTTGGGGACCTGTGGGAATGCGGGGTTTTCGGGTGGGGAACAAATTATGCGTCGGAAAGACGTAATTTAAGAGTTGTGTAGGGGGGGTGGGGTAAAATTCCCTAGATCTAGGAAAATTTCCTTATATGTAGAGAAATTTGCCCAACTAAAATTAACCTAACCTAGCGGGGGGCCTTACCCACCGATAACCTAACCTAACCAAATCTAACCCAACCTAACCTAACCAAACATAAACAAATCTAACCTAACCTCCTAGCGTGGGGTTGGGGGGGTTCTCGACACTTCGGTCATCATTATGTGAGGATCGTCAGGTTCACACTTCTCTGGACTCAAGAAATCCAATGAGTTGTCCCTAGATCTAGGGAATTTTTCAACACATCCTAAAGCCGCGGTCACATGAGCAATTTTTCCGTCAATATTCAGGCTGCAATTATTCAGCAAAGGCAACACCTTGCCGTGTTTTGGTCACACGTATTTTCAGAGGTAGCAATAATTTGAATGGCAATTTTGGCTCCTCAAGATGTATCTGAAGAAGCGTCTTTGGAAAAATAGGGAGAAATTGGGAGAAACTGGTTCACAAATAGGGTGGTGAATGATTGAAATGGATTCTTGTGTATGGAAGTGCGTCAGACATAAAACATTCAACAGTCAACATCAAAGTGACCAATAATAAGTTGGTATCCCCTAAAAATTTTAGTTATTAATAGACCGTCAACAAGGAAAATGTATACCAGCCATAACTCATTTAAAGTTTTCTTGGTGTTTTGTATCCTTCAAATCGCTTAAAAACACGTACAAGAGTGTACAGGGCTTCACAATTCGTCTTGTAATCGGTTCTTGCCACTATGTAGCTATGTATTTCAGCTTCTGTATATTGAATTAGAGCGTGCATTAAAAATAAATGTCAAATAATATGCGTTTGTGGTGGGAATATTGCAGCAATATGTCTTGCGGAAAGACCGACACGTTGGTCATTTTTAATTGTCATTAGAACTCGCAATTATATCCGAGCTTGGGCCGCGTTTGCGTTGCCGGGTGTAATATTGCCAGAAAAATTGTCCGTCTGACCGCGCCTTAACTCAAAAACTATGTGGTTGCGACGCATATTTTGTACCCCAGCCAAATATCCCGCATTCTCCCAGGTCCCCAAGCTTGTTTTGTGGGAGGGGGAGTATGGGCAAACTCTAGAATAATACCTGTGTTTTGAATTAATGTGCTAACTTTCTGTCGTAATTTTTTTTTAATTTTTTTAGGTAGATAAAGGTTAATTTTTTTTAGGTTAGGTATGGCTTAGGTTAGGTATAGGTATTTGTTAGGTTAGGTTTAGGTTCTTTTTTGTTGTCATTTTTGCAATAAATAAATAAATAAATAAATAAGTTTGCGACAGAAGCAGTTGGCAGAATCATTCAAAATACATACAAAACACACCAGAAAAAAATAGTTTCGTCCACCAAAGTGAGTTCGGTGTTCATCTGGATATTTACCAAACTGAATAATGGGAATGAAAAGTAACATGAAAAATTTGGCAAGGTCAAACAAACAACATTCAGAAGGGAAGAATAGGCAGCTGGTTATTGTGCAGCGCCAAGTTGAGGATTTAAACTGTAATATGTAACTGGAAGGGACTTATGCTGTATACCATCAATAATATAATCTAAAATAGATCACAGTAATATCGGCCTTAATCGGCTTCTTCACGGTCAAAATTTTATGCGACCTAACCATTTTCATATTTTACCATTCCCTTTTAACCCACCAGGCTGTTTAGGGTGGCTGCAAAGAATATGACAACTTTATAGAGCGAGAGATGCCCAGCCACCAATACTTCTGTGCTCAAAAGACTGCTTGCAGCTGATCTACGATCTTGCAGCTGTTCCCATTGGATGGGAAAATGAACACATGTCGGGAAGGTGTGTGCTTGTCTTTAGCTAATCTCAATTCAGTAGAGCTTTAATAAGGTAAATTTATTTTAATTGAAGTAAAAACTTTAGATTAACTGATATTTCTCTCTAACATAATGCATTGCAATGTTTTGTGTTGTTCAAATTTTGTTTTTATTTGCTGTGCTTGGTTTAACCTGTACTTCAGATTATAGAGAAAACTCATTAAGATATTTGGCCGAGAAAGCAGAATAGAGAATACAAAATAGTAGAAATTTCAATGATAACCATAAAAAAAAAAAAATTTTTGCCCCGAAAACCCCGGGCCCCCGTTCTTTTCAATTTTTTGGGTTGCCCAAAAATTTTTCAAAACGGGGGGGTACCTGTTTTTTGGATGGGAAATTAAAGTTTTTTCTTTTTTCCCAGTGAGATTTAGGCTTCATCTTTTGTCAGAGGTGCCCCCTTTGGGCCTAGGGTTTCAGTTAAAATGGATCCTAAAAACCGTGACGATGGTTTTCCTTTGCCTTCTTGAACTAAAAAGGGTTGTTGCTGACCTTTATTTTTCTTCCTGCAGAAATTTTAACTCCCTTTTTCCCAAAATGGTATCAAAAGGGGTCTTCTAAAGTTCTTCTATCTTTCAAAACTTTTATTGTTTCCTGTCCCATTTTAAATTTGCTGCAGCAAGACCATATCTTCACTCTGCCAACCTTTAAAAGGGGGGGTTGTTTTCCCCAAAATTTCATTTGAATTAATAGTAAAAAACAGTCCTAAAATTTTATTGGGGAAAATTGGAAAAAATTTTCCCCTTTTTATTTTTTTTGGGGTTTAGAAAGGCTACTAGCAGAAATTTTGGGGGGGCTGAGCCCCTTGATTTTGGGGGGGCTAATTTCCCCTTCCCCCCCCGGGGTGACCCACTGGGGCCCACCCACCATACTTCTGTGCTAAAAGATTTCCTTGCAGCTGTTTCAAAGATCTTGCAGCTGTTCCCTTGGGAGGGGAAAAATGAAACATGTCGGGAAGGTGGGGTTTTTGGGTTTTTTAGCAAATTTTTTTTTCCCGGGTATAGAGCTGGATTTAATGATGGAAAATTTTATTTGAAATTAAACTGTTTAAAAAAACCCTTTGGGGTTTAAAACCCCAAAAACCTGATTTTTTTCTCAAACCCATTTTGGGTTGTGGGGCATTGCAAGTATTTTTTGGTCCCCCTTTAAAAAAGTTTTTTAAACTTTTAAATAAGTTTTTCATTATTTAAACGCTGTGCTGCTCACGTGACTCCCTAATGGGGCCCCCTGTATTTTCAGTTTTAATACGGGGAGAAAAAACGCATTAAGTATTTGGCCGAGAAACAAAAATTTAGAGAATAAAATGATGTATAAAAATTTAGCAATGATAACTTTTGGGGGCAGGTTGCATTAGGTCGGGGAAAGATCTTTTACAATTTTTCCATAGCTGCTTGTGCCCCAAGCCCCTTTGGGGTTTTCCCAAAGGGAAAGGCACCCCAAAATTGAAAAATGAAGTATGTCTTCAGCCCAAAAACCCGGGGCGACAGATGAGGAATCAGCACCAGAAATTAAAGAATTTTGGGAATTTTTTCTATTCATTAATATTAAGTAGTAATTCAACAAATTGGGCCAATAAGGCAAGCATATTTTAAATGTGTGAGGGATGGACGTAGAAAAAAGTATCACAAAATTTTCCTCATAAACAACAAAATTTTTTTTGCTTGATTTTTGAAATTTTTCCATTCTTTTGTACATGACAACCCAAGCTCCCCCTCCCAAACAGGGGGAACCATCCCTGGTATAACCCTTCCCACACTTTCTTACCCAAAAAATTTGGGAGACTTAAAACAGTTTTTTAAATGTAAAATCAATAAAATAATAAAGAAATTTTTTCAATAATGTAGGGTCATGCACAAAATTTTTCCCTTTTTACTCTGATTTCTTTGGATGTACCTTCAGGCGGGAAAGCTAAAAGTTTAACAATTGAAAAGATGCTTCTTTAATTAACTAGGTTTTGTTTTTCCCAAAAAATATAATACCAATAAAGTCAGGATCCCATGCCATAAATGTAAATCTCCCGAAATTTTAAATGATTTACCATGAAAATCACCAACTTATCATTAATTTTGTAGTAGCCCGTTGAAAATTTTACAGATCTTTTTAAACAGAATAATTTTTTTCATCATTTACATGATGGGGCTGCCCGGCATTTTTTTTAGCGTAGAAAGACCAAATTTAATTCAGGCTGAACAATCTTTTAAAAGAAAGTTTACGGGGCTGAGAAAGCACAAAAAAATTAAATATTATACAAACTCATGTCCGCAGCCATGAGTTTGACACCCCTGGTTTAGGAAATTTTTCTCAAATTTTTTCCCCCCTGCGACCCACCCAATTTAAATTTTAAAGGCTTGCGCCCCCCCCCCCCCCCCCCCTTACCAAGCTTTTTTGACAATCTTACACATTTAAAATTCTTTGCCTTTTTTTCTCTTAAAACCACACACACACACCCACCCACACACCCACACACACCACAAAACACACACCACACACACCCACAACACATTTTTTACCTCACATAGGTAGAGTCGTTTTTGGGGGCCCGTACCCATAACTTTTCTGGGTTATAATTTTTTTTTGGTAAAACATTATGAAACTTAATCAGGGGAAATCTATACCCCTATATTCTTGCTTTAGACGCATCGAAAAAAAAATTTAACCTAATAAATTTTTTAGATTTGTTTTTGTGTATTTTAATGCTTTAAACGGGGCGGGCAGCGTAAATTAAAAGTGGGCCTCCCTTGGTAGGGACTGGACTTTGTGAGCGTGGTGGTGAGGTTTTGACGAAAAGGGGAGGGGGGAAAAAAGGAGCAACTCTTTTCTCAGTCAGATTAGGGTAACGGGATTACTTTTTATTTAGCAATATTTAAATTAAAACCCTAAAAGTTATAACCCTTGTTTTGTTTTATCCTGATAATAAAAAGAATAATAATAAATAATAAAATATTGTCTTTTGCACATTCTAGAAATCTCGCACCCCTCAAAAGACTTTCGGACCCCCAGTTTGAGAACCCCTTTGGTTTAGGTTTAACCCCTATGAATTTACCTGTGGCATTATATGTTTCTGGCTTGATTGACAACTGAATTTTGGGATTTAAATTTATAAAAAATTAAAAAAAAGAAAAAGATTTTTATTTTTTTCAAGTATATTTCCAAACCAAAATCTGGAAACTTTCAGGGCCCCAAATGCCCTACCCCACCCCAAAGGGACTTTTCTTAAGCAGGAAGAAATTCAAACACTCATCTCCCGGGTTTTACTGCTCTCCAAAAATCTCGGGAAAAACTACCCCAAAGGGTTTTTTTGCAGACACTGAAGATTTACCAAACTCACACAGGAGAAAATCATGGTTCTAACGTTTGGGGGGGGAAATATTAAATACATATGACTTCCATGTTTATTTTAAATCCATTCTTTCAATGCCCAACCACCCCTCAAAATAACCCCATTTCCACTGCTTAAAATTTTTAAACCCTTTTGGGTATTTATTCCCTCCAAGTCTAAACTTGTATATGTCACTGTAGGAAAGGGGGGGGGGGGGTAAAATTGTTGCCCCTTTAAATCCCTTTTTTTCACTTCCTTCCCTCACCGTCCTCTCATCAGAAACGCAAAGCCCCATTACTTGCTTTCAGGGTTGGGGTCACTTATTTTCTACTTCCCATGCTCGATTCTTGTTATTCACACTCTTAAATTTCCCTCAAAATTATATTCCCCTTTTTCAACATCCTTTTTTCTCTCAGCTCTTTTCCCCATTTTCCATTTAGTTCCTCTTTTTTTTGGACAAACTCCAAATAGCCCTTTCTTTTCTCTCTAAAAAATCTCACTCAGTTTCCCTTTCCCAAAAATTTCTATCCATTTTTCATTCAGTTGTTTTGTGATAACCCTTTTTCACCCCTCCTTTCGCATTTTCTCTTTTCCTGCACCCCTTACATCAGGGGTTTTTCCCAACTCTTTTTCAAGCCATGGACCACTACCCAATTAAAACAAAATCTGGCCCAAACCCCCTTTTTTAATTTTGGGAGATATAAATGAAAAAGGGTTTGGGGATTTTAAAATTTTAAAAAAAGGGTTGGGTTTAAAATATATTCCGGGAAATATAAATTAACGGTATTTTTCAAAAAATATATCAAAAAAATATTAGAAAAGGCTAACTTTTTGGGTTTCATATATTTTCAGTTTTTTTCCAAAATTCTAACCCCTGTGGACCCAAAAAAAAGTTATCATGGACCCCCATTTTGAGAACCACTGCCTTACATGCCAGGCACTTTCTCTGTTGGGTTTTGACATATGCATCCGCTTGACCCTATTATTTTCTTAAACTTCACCCTGCCCCCCGGGGGCCTGCCATTTTTTTTCCTTTTTTTTCACCTTTGTGCCCCCATTTTTTTTCCTTTAAACCCCTTTTAGAAATTTGCTCTTTGAAGAACCTAAACACATTTAAACCTCCTCTTTTTTTTTATATTTTTTGGTATCCCACTAAATTCCACGCCAATTTATCCCTGTAACCCCCCAAAACTTTTTTCATTATCAATTTTTTAAAGACTCCCCCCCTCTCCTCTTACCTTTTGGACTGTTTTTTCAGAACATCTATCTGTCTAAAATTTTCCCTTTTCTTAATACTTTTAAAGTTGATTAAATGCTGTCGCCCTTGCCTTTAACCACTTTCCCCCTCAGTTTTTTCCTATTTCAGTTTTCCCATCTGTACAAATAAAATTTTTATCAGGCCTTTCTGCTCATTCTGGTAATTCTCTCTTCTCCCTGTATCCTATTTTTTCATCCTATGTTCAAAATGGTTTTTGGGAAAAGCCTAAAACAACCTTGCGTGCAGATCCCCAAAATTAAATCACTATTTTCTCATACCCCCAGTACCCCCTACTTACCAACAATTTTTTTTCCCTTCTTTAAATTTTTTTTTATTAGGGCATGCATGGCAAAAAATGCAGAGCATTGTACCCGGGTTTTCTCCCTTTTTCATCTTGCTTTAAAACTTTGATCTGTCCTTGCCTTCCATAATAAATACAACACCATTTGTGACCATTGCACACTTTAAAAACCCCCAAAAGATGCAGTGCTTTATTATCTCCCTTATTTTTTGATATTTTAAAAGTTCCATCTTTTATGCCGGGCACCCTTAAAAATTTTGATATCTTTTTAGTGTACAGAAATTTTGTATGGCACTTGTTTTTTTAAACTTTTCCCCAAATTTTTGGGAAAAAAAAAAAAAAAAGGAAAAATGCTAGTGTTGACTTTTTTGGCCTTTAATTTATATATATATAAAATATAATATTATATAAATTTATATATTATATTTATATATATATATATCTATATATATAAAATATATATAAAATATATAAAAATTAAAATATATATATATTTTATATTATAAAAAAAAAAAAAATTTTATATAAAATTATGTGTGTTGTGTGATTTTCTTTTTTGGTATAGTCGGGTTTAATATACTGTTTTAAAATTTTTATTTTTATTACAGTATCTTTTTTTGGTTTTTTTGCATTGTGTAGGTGTTTTCTAACAGAAGGTCTTCATACTGCAATACCATTATTATCTCCCAAATTAAAATAATAGGGCCCCCCATGTTAGTTTTTCGGGCCCAATATTTTTCTGGTATTAAACATTGCAACCCCCTGAAATGTACTGGATCCCAAAGTTTTAAACTGCTTGAAACCCTTTAAATAAAATTAAATTGATCACTATGTTTTTTCCCCTATTTACCTTGAAATAAATTATAAAAATTAGCCCAAAATATAAGTTAAATTTTTAAATTAATGGGAAAGGGGGAAAAAACGAAAAGGCAGGGTAGGGGAAATTTTTTAAGTAGAATACTTAAGACCCCAAAAAATTTCTGCTGTGTTTCGTTCATCTCCTAAAGATAACACAGGGCCGCCCTCCAATTTTAAACACACCCCCCCCCTATCCCCTATGTACTATCCTTGGTTAAAACCAAGGATGTACATTACTACCTTGGTTATAACCTACTTTGTCCCCCCGCCTGTACGATTTGGGCTTTCCTATATTCTTCTTCTTTTTCAAAGCATTGCTTATTGTATTTTAAAAAAACTTTTCCCAAACCAGCAGTACTGTTTTCGTCCAAGATACGCCCCCCTTTAGGGGGCCCAGCTTGGGTAGTGGGGGACTCCCGGATAAAAGCACCAAAATTTTATCCCCAAATTTCTTCAGGGCCCCGCTATGATTCTAAAACCGGGCCGCCAAGCGGTGGACCACTCTTTTGAAATTTTTCCAAAATTTTATGTAAAATTTTTTTTTTAAAATTTTGGGAAATTTTTTTTTTTGGTTTTTTTTAAAAATGTTTTTTTTATTTTCAGGAAAGAAAAATAGTCTTTTCCGATCATTTTGGGGGGGGTAATTTTTTTTTAAAAACGAAAATCTAAAGTATTTTAAACAATATTTGAAAATTAGGGGGGTCTCGGGTGGGATTTCCTCAGGGACCCAAGCTTCAATTTTTAAAACCGGGGCCCAAAAAGATCCGAACACAAGATGCATGCACAATGGGCCCTTTTTGTTTTTTTTTTTTAATTTTGATTTCATTTATATTAAATCCCGCTATATGTTTTTTTAAACCCCTATCTTGGGATATCTTTATATCTAGCCCCCTTTCACCATGGTTTTTTTCTTCCCCTTGCCACCATAATTTGCCAATTGGGGGCCCCATCCACATCCGCGACCAAAGGAGACCCCCCCTCCAACCAAACCAAAAGGAGTTTATTATCAGAGGCAACCCGGGGTTTTTCAGAAAAACAGCCAAAAGGGGGCTCCCCATTCCGATCGACCCAACCCAGAAAAGAATTTATCACAATCCTTTTTGAAGGGCCCTGGAGGGGGCATCGGGCCCGACTGAAAACCCAAAAGCCTTCAAGAAATGGGTGATCGCCCGGGCCTGAACCAAAGGGACGCATTCTCACTGAGTTTGAGGGGGGGGGGTAACGGGCCCCTCAGAAAAAGAACGCCCCGCACCACGAAAAAGGCTGTCTGCGCCCGAAGATAAATTTTCCCACAAACACTTGGGGGCCCTTTTTCAAGTTTTTAAAAAGAGGGTTTAGCAACCCTTTTCCTAGGGAAGGAAACGAGCTGATTTCACTCGACACGCGGCGTGTGATTGGAGAATCTTTGGGGAACAAAGTGCAACCCTAGAAAAGTGGGGGGCAGGGTCAGTACGACAGCTTTCAACGGGCTATCATCACTGAACGAAAAGGGATTTCCCTCCCGGGGCCCCGTGAAGAGGAACTCATTGCCTCTCTTCGAAACATCATCCAAAGGGGGAAAAGGGAAACAGTCCCGATGGGGTTTCCCTGTTGAAAGAATGTGTCCCTCTTCCCCTCGTCTGGGACATATTTTTTTTGAACAGGGATACAGATATGGGAACCTTCTTCCAAAATGAAAAAAACCCTCCCCCCCCCCCCCCCCCCCCTTCTCTATCTGAAGAGGAACCTGCGCCAAAGGAAAAAAGTCAGACCCCCCCATTGGGAAACCTTTTGGAAGAAACACAAAACTCTCGAAGGAACCCCCGCCGTTTTTTGGGTCAAGAAAAACCCCGACGGTGCGCTGGGGGTGTATCCCGCTTTCCCTTACTAAAGTTTTCCACATTCAAAGACTACGCTAATGAGGTCTTTATCCCCCCCATCCTTAACTTTTTGAATCCGGGGAAAAGAGTCGTTGGTTTTGGGCAAACTTTCATTGCCACAGTATCAAGGAGTCAACTAGAGAAAAAGGGGGGAAAAGGGGAAAAAGAAAGGTCGGTGGTCCCAAAGAAAGTGACCAGCAACTGGCCCGCTTCCTCCGGGATCCCCCAAACAAGGGGGACTTTTTTCCCGTTCCTTTCAGACAAAGTCGGTCCATGACTGGCCAGCGGAAAGGGGGGTCTTCTAACATCGGCACAAAGTTTAAACAAACAGAGTTCAAAACCACCCATGCCCGATTGACACGAAGAGGCCGATACAAGGGTTGTTGTTCACCTAAAGATTTCCTGGACAAGGGAGCACCAAATGTTTGGTACGGGACTGTCGACACAGACGGTTTGTTGCCATACTGATTGGGAAAATAAAACCCTTTCCCCCGAAACCCGCCAAACATCAGATGGCAGCCCAACGGGTAAGGGATTTGGAACTGGAAAGAACCTTTTATGACCCGGATATAATGCCCAAGGGGCCCTGCTCTGGGAAAAAAAAGGTCAAAGGCATTGCCCAAAGTTCCACAGTTTCACGGGCCTTCCACAACTTCCGCTTTTTTCGGGAAAAGGGAAAAAATCAGCATGGTAGGCTTGGGAAAGCCTACGTGGAAAGGGGACGGGGGCCTTTAACAACTTTTTATGAATCCCCCTTACATGACTGTTACATTTAACTGGGAAGGGAAATTTTCCCGTTGCTCGAGCGCTTTTCCCCTGATCATCTACAATAAGACGAGGGCCCCCTTTGGGCTCTGTAAAAGAGGCAAGTAAAGGAACCTTTTTTCTCCCCAGAAGAACAGCCAATGGAAAAAATTCCCCCCAAACCAAAAAACCCTTTGCACACACACTGCGCGCAGTCTACCCCGCTGGGTTGGCAACCAGTGAAACAAAGTGAGCAGAAGCCCCCCAACCCCCAAAGGGGTTTGGGTGGACTCTAAAGTGCAAAGAAGACCTTTGGGGTCCTGTGTGGTCCAACCTGCCCTGTTTCATCTCAGGCCCGCAGCGAACCCGGGCAGTGTGGCTGCAAAAGCGCCACGTGGGGGAGGAAGATGCCATGAAGAAGGCGCCGTGGAAAATGGGCCCCAACTATGCAGCTGCCAATGTTTAATAGCTTTCCCCAGAATTTAATTTTTTCCCAAAGTTGGGTGAATATACGCCCCGGGCTGAAAGAGTTCCCTTTTTTCCCTTATTTTTCGATTTTGTTAAGGGGAGGCTCCGAATTAATTAGAAATACGGATTCACTTTTTGTTAACCCCTACTCGAAAAAAGCGATTACGAAAAAAAATGATTAAAGGGAAAAATTTTGTTTTTTAATACCCCTACCTCGTTTTAAATTTGAACGTTTAAAAAAAAAAATTTAGGAAATTTCAAACCCGGGCCCCCCAATTTTCAAATTTTTTTTAAAATACTTCTGATGGTTTTTGATTTTAAAAACAATTACCCCCAAAAAATCGGGAAAAAAACCCATATTCTCATTTCCGCAAAAAAAAAACATTTTTTCCCCAAAAAATAAAAAAAAAAATCCCAAAATTTTTCAAATTTTTTTTTTTCCCCAAAAAATTTAAAAATTTCAAATAAGAGTGGTCCTACCGCTTGGTCCGGGTTTAGAATCATAAACGGGGCCCCCGAAGATTGCCTGATAAAATTTTGGGGCTTTTATTCCCCGGCCCTTCCCCTCATTTGAAATTCGGGGGCTAAGCTGCCCTACTCTTGTTGTCCCCGCGAAAATAGAGTCCCCTCTTCACATTTTCAAAAAGTTTGGGGGTCTGACATTTCCCTTTTGGCGTTGATATGACGATGAGTTAAGATGAGTGAATGAGTACCTTTTTTAAATTTCCCCCGGGGGTACCAGTCGCAAGGAAAAAATTCTCAAATTAAAAATCATTAACGTTTCCCTCCATTTTCAAACCCTCGCTTCCTTCTTCGGGAAAAAGGGGGAGACGGATAAAAATTGGGGTTGTTTAGGGTGATTCCCGTCAATGGGTTCGTTAGAGGTGTTACTGTGGCTTTTCATACGAGCCAAACGTGCCCTTTGCATGAACCACGTCAGGTCTTTGCCCTTCAAACCCCCTTCTCCCCTCTTCCTAACTCAAAATAACCCAACCTAAGACTTTTTGGGTTTTTGGGGGGGTTTTCCCAAACATTTCATTGGGGTTTTTTTTTACACCTTTTTTCTGAACAAAAGAAACAGTGAAAAAATTTAAAAAAACTTGAATCCCAAAACCCGTCCTTTTTTCTAAATATTGGCCAAAGTCGGTAGTGACCCGCATTTTTTCGTCCTTTGTTTTAAATAAAATTTTTTGGTATTATTTTTGTGTTTGGCCCCGAACCCCCCCCCCACCCCCAAAAAAAACTAAGAGGGTTGGAGGGAAAGCGGGATATTTTTGGGTGGGGGGACCAAAAAATGCATGCAACCCCAAATTTTTTTGATTTTGGGGTGTTTGTAAAAATTTCCCCAGGGTCCAGGGAAAAAGGATTTTAAATTTTTTTGAGTCCCCGAGAAATGTGAACCCCGACGATCAAACACAGAATGTGACCATGTGTCGAGAAAACCCCCCAACCCCACCGCCCAGTTTGTTTTGGTTAAAATTTTGGGTTTGGTTAGGGTGGTTTTTATTTGGTTAGGTTTGGTTAGGTTAAGTTTTGGTTAGGTTTTTGATTTTTGGTTTTGTTGGTTTATCGGGGGTCCCAAACCCCCCGCTAGGTTAGGTTTAATTTTTGGGTTTTGGCAAATTTCTCTAGATTTTACGCAAAATTTCCCTAATCTAGTGAATTTTCCCCCCCCACACCAAATCGTAAATTACCTGTTTCCGCCCATTATTTGCTCCCCCCCCGAAAACCCCGCATTAAACCCCGGGCCCCAAAAATGTTTGGGGGAAAATGGGGAGTATGGGCAAACACTAGAAATTTTACGCATTGTTTCGTACCCAGGTTTTTTTTAGTCCTTTCGTACACTGATTTTGAGTTTTTCCGTACATACCTGGTGTCGTTTGTAACTCTAGTAAAACATGTTTTAAAAACTGAGCTGAGTGGACGAAACGACTATGGTTTTCATATTTATAGACTAAAAAGAACATTTTGGTTTTAATTTTTATACGGACCAAACTTCCCCACACAATTTGGGGGGGGATGGTTTTGTTTACCCCCTTTTTGGTATTCTAAAAGACATTTTCTCATTGGCTTTCTGTCGCAAAACAATAGTTTTTGGAGGAAAATGAACATTTTGATTGGGGGGGAAATACTCTCCTTGTTACCCAAAAAAGCCTCCCTCCCTTTCCCCTTCTTGTGACCTTCATCGCTTTTTGGGTTTTGGGATTTTATTACACTTTTTATTAAATTTTTACCATTAGGGGGTTAAAAGGGTTTGGTAAGGAAGGAAAGGGGTTGGGTTTGGGGAAGGAAGGGAAGGTAAGGTTTAGGTTAGGTTTTGGTTTAAAGGGTTTGTTTTTGGTTAGGTTGGTTAGGTAAGGTTGGTAAGGTAGCCACGGGGCCCCAAAAACCCAAAAAAGCGTGCAGGTTTACAAAAAGAGGGGAAGGAGGCATTTTTTTACACAAGGGGACGTATTCTTCCTCCCAAACCCAAAAAGTTCATATCTCCGAAAATATTTATTTGGGGAAAGGAAAGCTCCAAAAAGAAAAAGGGCTTTTTAGAATACAATAAGGTTTTAAAAAAACCATCTCCCAATTGTGAGGAAAGTTTGGGTGCTGTCCTTTAAAAAATTTTAAAAATGGGCTCCTTTTGAATACAATATGGTAAAAAAAAAACCATGCTCCCCATTGTGTTTTGGGAATTTGGTCCCCATCGTAAAAAAATTTAAACCCCAAAAATTTTTGGGGGTATGAACCTACAGTGTAAACGAAACAAATTGTGTTTCGAAAATGGGGCTGCCCCCCCTTTTAGGATACAAAAAAGCTGGGTTTTGCCCCCCATCTCAGCACTGTGACCCTCATAGCCCCACCGCCGCCCCTCCTACAAAGGGTTTTGTGTCTGTGTGGGGGGGGTCAGTTCGTACACAAGTTGTTTTTGTACACCCGTGAAATTTTATACCAAAAAATTTTTTTTCCCTAGTCCCCTTTTGAAACCATATCTTTTTCGTACACTCAGCTCAGAGTTGATACTCCCCCAAAAGGGAAACCACTTCTTTCTACCTTTTTTGGCATCGGGTTCCCCCATTTACTACAAAATTCCCCTCCCCAAAAAAACTTTTTGTGGGCCCAATCTTGTGTCCTCCATTCGTTCCAGTCTGATCTTATACCTGAGTTTTGCTTTCGAATGTCTCTACCGAATGTACTCCATCCCATGTCACCTTTTAAAACCTTCAGTCGCTACATACCTGGGTGCATTCAGTGCCATTCTTGCTACTTATTTTTGCCCCACTTCAATATCTCTATTTCACTCTCATTCCATGCAATCACCTCCATACCATACATAATGCTTGGGACAGCCACACTCTTCCACACTTCCCTTAACACATCATACTTGCTTGCCCTCATCCTTGCCACACTCCCAAGTCGACCAACCCACTGATTGGCCTGGCTGATCTTTTCAGCCTTTGCTTTTCCACATCCATTGGAACTCATGCACATCCCTAGGTACTTGTATTCACTAGTTTGTTCTAATTCATTTTCTCCTAGTCTCCATGTAGCGTTTCTGTCATCCTCTGTTATATTTACTATCATCACCTTACTTTTCTCACGGCTAAATTTTACTCCAAAGTCTCTCCCATACTCATTCACCACATCTAACAGGCTCTGGAGTTCCTCGGCCGACTCACTCATAGCTACCATATCATCTGCATACATTAACAAGCTTATTTTGTCATTTCCTACTCTCACTCCTGCATCCATTCTTCTCATCCTTACTGCCAGTTCCTCAGTATACAGACTAAACAAGGTTGGGGACAGAGTGCATCCTTGCCTAACACCTCTCTCACTCCTCACCCATTCTGTTTCTATATTACCTAGCCTATATTTTGCTCTAGTGTCTTCATACATGCTTCTCACTATGTTCATTATCTTTTGGCTCAACCCAACCTTTTCCAAAACCTTGCATAACATTTCTCTGTTTACTCTATCATAGGCTTTATCAATGTCTAGGAACCCAAGGTACAGTGTCTTTCTCTCCCTTTCCATCTTTTCAATTATTTCATTCACCACAAACATGTTGTCCTCTGCCCTCCTATCCACTCGAAAACCATTTTGCTCCTCACCTAACACTATAGCTCTCTCCAACCATTTACACAACCTTTCCTTCAACACTGCACTAAAAACTTTACCTACTGTATTCATTAGGGCTATTGGTCTATAGTTCTTCAATTCACTTTTACTCTTGTATCCTCCTTTATGCAATAGGGTCACTCTACATTCATTCCATTTTTTAGGCACCCTTTCTTCTTCCCACACACGGTTAAATAGGGCAGTCATTCTGTCAATCACCACCTCACTCCCATTCTTGTACATCTCATATGGTATTTCATCCGGGCCTGCTGCTTTTTCATTCTTTTGCCTCCTTACACACTTCTCTACTTCATCCCTGATAATCCATTCATTCAACTCTTCCGCATCTTTTCTTTCCAACGTTATGCATTCTGGTCTTACGTCAAAGATTTCACCCACGCCTCCTATGTCTTCCCAAATTTTTTTTATAACCTCTTTGATTTTTGTCTCATCTGCTACACATTCAGCATTTACTTTCAAGGCTTTCACATCTTCATTCCCAGCCATTTTTTCCCCTCTCATGAATCTGTACCACTCACGCCCACCTGCAAGTCCTTTCTCTTTCAGGGATCGGATCTTACTCCTGTCACACATAACTTTCGCATCTCTTATCTTTCGTTTTGTTAGTCGCTGCTGTTTCACATATTCTGTCCATGCATTCTGGTATTCATCCTCCGCTTCTTCACTTTCTTGCCTCCTTTTCTTTAACCCTCTACATTTCCTGTTTAACCTTTTTCGTTCCTTCCTTGCCTCTCTAATACCCTCATTCCACCATGGTTTATTCACTCTCTTTCTTCCATTTGTTCTAATAAACCCTATTTTTTTAAGTGCAGCGCTCCTCACATTTTCCGTTAGTCTCTCATTTAGCTCATTCACCTCCTGTACTCTTTCTCTGTCCCACATCTTACTCAGACACACTTGAAAATCTTCCCATTTTGCATCTCTCAACCTCCATTTGTTCTTTACCGTCCTTACTTTTGGCTCACTTGTACTCCACATCATACAGTCCACTACAAGCATATTATGATCAGACACAATATCAATTTTTCCATCCTCATCTATCCACATTCGAGCAACACTCTCTCGCATTTTGCCATTCACCAACACATAAATAATCAATTGCAGACTCTTGGTTCCTTGCATTCCATGTCACGCGACCCTCTGCCACAGTCTCATTTTATGTTTTCTAGCTCCAACTCATCTATAAATTCAGCAAGCATTTCTCCATTTTTATTTATTTGCTCTCCTAGCATACCCAGATGTGCATTCATATCACCCATAACCATCACACTCTCTCCGGCATGGTCTCTAAAAATCTTCTTTATAATGTTGTACTTCATTCTATTCTCTCTCCCTGCTCGATCACCTTCAACCGTTATGTACACCACAATCACTATAAACTTTTTTTCCTTGTCGTTCTGATCCAAACATTCTACTCTAGCAGCAAGAACATTCTCACTCATGGCACTGTTACCCACGTCTATCTCATCTACTTTAAAGTAATCGTCCAGACCCATTTTTTCTTTGCATAATTATGTTGAATACTCATTCAAAATACCTAATTCACAAAAAATTATTCATTTTCACGCCTTATTTCCCTAAAAACATGACTTTTGTAAAAAGCGCGGGAAAAACAACAGCCACATTCCAGCCGTGGCGCGAAACTTGCTGCGACGTCCACGAGTGAGCCTCCAGCCCGCCCGACAACAGACACACGTGAGACTCTGAGAAAAATGTAGTACTTGGGGAGTTTTGGGTGCTCTGGTATAGTTCTTTGTGCGACACGGCAAATACTTGCATCCGCATGGGCACGGCAAGACAGACGTGCCATTCCCGAGGAGCTTAGCACCATTCACCAACCCACACGGCGACGATTATATGTGTGCAGACCCTTGAGCGACGGGGAGCGGCTGGTAGTAGCCAGGGTACTGCAAGCCCTCTCATTCGGTGGCCTCAAACCTACCCGGGGGGCCGCCCCGCCGCTTGCGCCCGGCCTGAACACATCTGCACACATATATCGTCGCCCACACAGTTTGCAAATGGGTGCCTAAGCTCTCGTAACGGCACAAGCCCCACGCTGCACCCACAACAGGATGCAAGTACATGCCACATCGACACAAAAAATAATCAGAAAACACCCAAAATTCCCAATTACTTACATTTCTCAGAGTCTCCGCGCATAATGTATCAGGCGTGTGCTGGGAGGCTCCCTGTTTGTGACGTCGCCGGACCCATTGGGGGCGTCCGTCTGCGGATAAACAGTTGTTGTTTTGAGAGCACGGGAATTTACAGATTTGAAGCGGACATAAAAACGGGTGACTGGATGCAAAATGTGACAAACATATTGTTGATATACCGATCCATGGCTATATTTTGACTGCATTAAATCAGGAATGATGAAATGGTCTGGACGATTACTTAAGGTTTGCCTTCCTTTCTATGACGAAAAGCAAACCATCCTCCTAGGTTCCTGTTTTTTCGTCCTTTCCAATCCTCCTCATACTCCTACATGCATTTCGTATATCGTCTCTTAAAGGGTTTCAGTCACACCAACTAGGTCGATTTCCATCACTCCAATCCTGCATACATCCTCATATTTACCAACAAACCCCAACTCCTCACATTTATACATCCAAACTTCAGATTCTCTCGCCTGGGTGTGTCTTTGTCTGTCCTCATCGTCTCCTCAAGTAATTGTTTGATTGCCGGCTAGATCCTGAGGGGCTTCTTCATCTTTCTGAGACTTGATCGTGAGTTGGGAGATTAGTCGGCACATTTCAAGTCTTTAGTGATGCTAAATAGCGCCTGGGCGACATAGTGCAGTGGCGGGGAACATAGTATTGTAGCGCCCGTCGGTGCAAGTGTGAACGAGGTACTTGTAACAGTATTATTGACGGTTAATAAACGTACATGAGACGAGTCAGTTAAAAATCGTATTTAACACCTTCACGCCCAGGGTAGGGATTTTCGAAGGGGGCTTCTAAACTACACCATCCTTAGCGTCCTAGACCGACTTAGTATACCGGGCCAAGAAGATTACGAAGGAAGCATTTTCGGGCGTTCATCTTAGGCCTCGTTGTAAGGGGGTCAGAAGGCCAACCTTCTTAGTGCCACCTAACTATATCAGCGGCGCGCGACACAAGTCTGTATTTGGCGGGAAAACGTATACCACGCCGAGTCTCTCTCCTCTCTCTCTCTCTCTCTATCTCTCTCCTTCTCCTCTCTCTCCTCCTCTCTCCTCTCTCTCTCTCTCTCCCCCTTCTCTCTCTCTCTCTCTCTCTCTCTCTCTCTCTCTCTCCTCCGCTCTACCGCTTCCTCTCTCTCTCTCTCTCTCTCTCTCTCTCTCTTCCCTTCTCTTCTCTCTCTCTTTCCACTTCCTTCTCTACTCTCTCTCTCTCTCTCTCTCTCTCCTATCTCTCTCTCTCTCCTCTCTCTCTCTTCTCTCTCTCTCTCTCTCTCTCTCTCTCTCTCTCTCTCTCTCTCCCCTTTTTTCTTCTATATTTCTTCTCCCTACTCTTCTTTCTTTTTGAGTTGCCAGAATTATTTATGCTACAGTCACAGTACTCAGTGTTACGTACTGCACGAGGGAGTCTCTCTCTCTCTTTCTCTTTATCTCTCCTCCGCTCTCTCGTTCCCTTCTCTCTCTCTCTCTCCTCTTTACCTTTCTCTCTCTCGTCTTTCCCGCTCTCTCTCTCTCGTCTCTCTCTCTCTTCTCTCTCTCTCTCTCTCCTCTCTCTCTCTCTCTTCTCTCCTCTTCCTCCTCTCTCTCTTCTTCTCTCTCTCTCTCTCTCCTTTTTTTTTCTTCTATTATTTCTTCTCCCTCCTCTTCCTTTTCTTGAGTTGCCAGATATGTATTTCTGCTACAGTCACAGTGCAGTGTCACGTACTGACACCGAGGGAGTCTCTCTCTCTCTTTCTTTTCTCTTGTCTCTCTCTCTTCCTTCTCTCTCTCTCTCTCTCTCTCTCTCTCTCTCTCTTCTATCTCTCTCTCTCTCTCTCTCTCCTCCTCTCCTTCTCTCCTCTACTCTCTCCTCTCTTCTCTCTTCTCTTCTCTCTCCTCTCCTCTTTCTCTCTCTTCCTCTCTCCTCTTTTCTCTCCTTTTCTCCTCTCCTCTCCTTTTTTTCTTCATTATTTTTTCCCCCTCCTTTTTCCTTTTCCCCTGAGTTCCCAATATGTATTTCTGCTACAGCCAGTGCATGTTAACGCCGAGGGAGTTTCCTCTCTTTTTTCTCTCTCTCCTCTCCTCTCTCCCCTTCCTCTCTCTCTCTCTCTCTTCCCTCTCTCTCTCTCTCCCTCTCGTTCCTTTTTTTTCTTCTATTATTTTTTTCCCCTCCTTTCCTTCCCTTTTTCACCCTCACACACATATATAGCTAGTATGTGATTTATCTGAAAAACGACACTTTTTTTCTGGGGGTTTGATTTTTTAAATTTAAATCCTAACCGTTTCTGTCGAAAAAATCATATCTATTCCCCCACCCCCCCCATATATTGTATATAATACCCCCAAACCTATATTAATAATATAACGTACATGGGGTATTATCAGCCTAAATCTTATACATCAAAAATATAAATATATAACCAATAATAAACCATTGTTGTTTGGGACGGAGAAAATTTGGGCTAAGACGACCCCAACCCTCCCTTACCCTACACTCGCGCACTGTCTTAGGCGGAGCAAAATTTGTTTCCAAAATGTCCAAAACAGCGCTAAGAGGGTTTAGCCCCCAAGAGGTTTAGTAGGTTCCAAAATGCCCCCACAACTTTCCTTTGCTTTTAAAAATTTGTCTTTTTCCCCGCCAAAAAATTTACGAAAAAACTGAAATCCAAATTAGTTACCGTACATAACCTATAGGCGTATTTGTGGTGCCAATTTTTTGGATTTTATAATTTTTTAAGCTCGCCCCTGGGGCCGGATGTTCGAAGTTCGTAACGCGTTCAAGATCATCTTTCACAAAGATTGATCTTGGAACTTTCGAAACGCTTTTTAAAGGTATTTCAAACGATTTTTTGCGAAATCCTCCCCCAAATTTTGTTTTTTTTTCTCCCAATTTGTTCAGGGTGCCTGGTTTCATCTAGAGTCTAGACCTAGACCAAGCATAGTGCAAGGTTGCTAAAGAGCACCGCAAATTTTTTGGGGTCGCAGATGAAGGTTTTTTAATTAAAAAGCCAAAAAGTCATGTTTTTAGTTGTTTTTTTCAGTTGAGTTTTTTTTGGTTTTTTGGGACGCTGAGGGTAATGTGAAGGGCAAGATTTTATTTTTTTGATTGTTTTGTTTTTAGAGGAAAAATTTCCTCAGAGCCATAGTGATCTACCGCTGAAATTAGTGTGGCCGAAGCCCCCCACCCCGGGGGGGGGATCACAACCCACGGCAAAACACCCGGACCCTTTCACTGCGGGGGGCAGGGGCTGGGTTTTTTTTTTTACGAAAGCCCACCATCTGTTTTCGCTCCGCCCGGGGATCGAACCCTGGACTTCTGGTTTTGTGAGCTGAGCGTGAACCATACATACGGAGTACCCCAAGGATTTTTGTTGGATTTTCTATGTACTATCCTTGGGTCCCCTGGGGGTTAGCAATCTTTTCCCATTACCACTGGACATTACAGGTCTGGTTCTTAAAACTGCACACAAATTTTGATGTAGGATTGTTTTGACTGATTTCTAAACAATCAAATTTTCATAAACAATGAAAAAGGGGATAAAAAAAAAATAAGGTACCAATTCTAGTTAAGACTTTTTCCAGAGCGATACCCTCTTCTGGAGATAACAAGCAGTCGCCATACAGCTGCTCCTATTGTAGAGGTCTGTGTAGAGGTATGCGCGAAGTTAAGGTGATGAAATGATGAAGTGCAAAAAAAAAAAATGTGTTTTGTGCTACAAGTTTAGAAAGATATTGGGGGGAAGATGTGGGAAGTGAAGGAGGAGAATGGGAAAGGATGAGATGGAGGAATGAGTCAAGTAAAGGATACGGATGGGGGTGGCATAAAGTGAGATTGAAACGAAACGGGGGGGTACGCAAGGTGAAGGTAGAGAAACAGATTTTTAAAATGTGGAAAAATTTTCCACCAACCACCCTCGCAAAATTGGTAATGGGGGTTTTTTTTTCCCCTCCCCCCCCCTTTTGAGGAGGTATTGTCCGCTGTCATAGGGGAGCGTAGGGAGTTTTAAAATATATATATATATAATTAAATGGTAGGGGAATAATTAAGGTAAATTTTAGTAAGTGAAAGTGTGTATAGAATAAATTTAACACCCCGTAATAAAGCATTTGCCCTTTTAATTAGACCTTTGGTTTGAAGCGCGGTCATTGGGGCGCCCCTTAATTCTCGCCACCGCGATGACACGGAGGGGGATTTTTGGGGGCCCTCGCCGACGCGGCTTGGGAAATTAGTACAGGGGGACCTTGTTCGAGTTTTTAAATTTGTTTATTGATCGAGTCGTAACTCAATTTGCTCGTATTCAAATAAGTTTTTTCCCTTGAAATTAAATTTAAAAACCATTTAACCGTTCAACCCCCCCAAAAAAACCACCGAATTTTTTTTTACGTACCCCATATGCGGACTCACTAACCTCCGCCTTTGCATTCGCAAGTGTTACACTCTGTTATCCTGTTTGGAAAAAGCTGTGGAGGGGGCTGCCGCAAACGTACTGCACCCCCCTCCACCATTTGCATTCGCCGTGTTTTTTCTCTGTGTATCGCTTTGGGAAAAAGCTATGGAGGAACTGCTGCTAAACGTACTGCACCCCCCTCCGCCATTTTGCATTCGCCAGTGTTTTTTTACTTGTGATCAGCTGTTGGAAAAGCTATGGATGGAACGCTGCTAAACGTACTGCCCACCCTCCCCCTTTCATTTGCCCCGTGTTTTTTACTCTGTGTTCACTTTTGGGGAAAAGCTAGGAGGAAAATGCTGCTAAACGTACTCACTAAACCCCCCGCCATTTTCTCGCCTGTTGACACAACACAACGAGAGCTTCCACGGCGAGGCGAGGCGTCTTTTGAGCCCACCACAATTGCTGGTTTTTGAAGTGGAGGGGGAGGTGTTTTTCGGGGTAGATACAAGTCACCAGCCCTTCAACTACCCTACGCCAGGTAGTAGTAACATCAGAAGTTACGTAGCTTTAGTTTGTGGTAATTAAATGCTGGTTTTTAAGGGCCGATTTTTGCGCCTTGACAGGCCCGCCAACAGCGCTTCCAGCACTTAGGATATAAAATTAATTATCAAAATAGCAATTTTTTCATGACGTAATTTTTGGGATTCAAATTTTTTTTGGGCTTGTTATTTAACTAAATCATGACTAAATTTGCTAAACATTCTTATCAGCAAAGGGGTTACAATGCTCTACGAAAGTAATAAGTGGAGGACGCAATTGGCAAATTTCCCATTGTTATTAATTTTAAAGGGGCAGGTTTTTACCTTTTTAAATGAGCAATGGAAAAATATGAGGCGGTTTATTTCAATAGAAGTTCAATTTAAAAAAGCGGGGATAAAGAAATGATTCACAAAGTTGATCAATTATGAACAAGAGGCAAAGATATCTCGATAAAGTAATTAAAATGAGGGGTTACTGGAGTGTGCTCATTTCCTCAACTTAAAGTTTTTACTCAAAGTTTGCAAGGTATAAGTGAATCCCCACAGGGAGATCAAAATTTTTACCCTTGGGTAATCACTATACAGCCACCCCTTAAGGCCCTTCCTCACCCGCTGTACGGCCGTCTTACAACAAAACCGCTCAACAAGACTCCACCATATCACCGCTTGAGTGGTATTTGGGTAACCCCAGCAAACCAAAAACGGGGGCCTCCGGAGGGCCCCCCGTTGTCTTAACCCGGGGGCCCGCGGAAGTGTCGAGTAGGGCCCCTGGGGGTTTGCTCGAGGCTCCCGGCGGGCCCCTCCAGCGGCCGCCGTGGGGATTGACCATTTGCCCTGTTTTTAATTTCTGATTTAGGAATATTCGGTTCACTTTTAAAAATTTTCAAAAACAGTAATGTTTTTAGAGGGTTGCACAGACCCTTAGCCCCCCAAAGAGATGGGGCCCCCTACGGAGTCGCTGAAGGGCGAGCGAAACCCTTCGGACGAAGGGTACCCTAAAAAGGAATTTTTTTGTTATGAAGAGCACGACGAGGTCGTCAAAACACGAAGGGACCGGCTTTGGCCGCCTACGTGCTGCTCTTCGTTTCCCAAAAAAAATCCTTTTTTTTGGACCCTTCCTGTCAAGAAGGTCGTCGCTCAACCTTCACAGACTCTCGGTACGGGGCCTGGACTGTTCAACACCCCTAAAACATTTAAATTAGCAATTGCTTAAGTAAAGCCAAAAATTTTGTCGTTTTCCAGTATATGATGAAGGAGAACCACAAATCACTTTGGATTCGTTTTTTTTTTATTTAAAACAAAAAAAAAATTCCGCATGGATTTAAA